>VXCM01002865.1:90000-97981 GCA_014773175.1 Lucifuga dentata | reverse complement strand
CTCTCTCTCTCTCTCTCTCTCTCTCTCTCTCTCTCTCTCTCTGAATATACTAAAAAGTTATTTAGTCCAATATTTAGACTTCCTTGTTTTTCTTGAAACATGGCCAAGGGGTTGAAATAATTCCATTTGCTCCCAATGCAGTTTTTATTTCCTCAGGAATCCTCCAGAAGTGGTTGACAATAAGGAAATCACAGCACTGCTATCAAGAAAATCATAATTCCAAATTCAATGTATGAGTTTCCATTTGGAAACTGGTGAAGTAAGGTTTTTCACCTGTTTTAAGAAGATAGTAAGTTTAGGACTTTCCAAGGAAAAAACACAGTATCTACACAGCCTGATGCTAAATAAGCACCGCGATAACTGAAGCTCATTCATAAAACTTCCCCTGCTTTAATTAGCGCATCGGGGTCCTGTTGCCGACATGTTGTGGCAAAAGGGCGTCTCAGGTAAAAGATGGTGAAGATGAGCATGTTATTCATATGTAGGGGTCACGCTTTATGCTGCTTCCTCTGTTGTGAAAGCAAAATTGACGTGTTATTTTGCCAAAGGAATCCTAAATTATCTGCCTCAGAGCTCTGCATTTTAAAAGTTTGACCTTAAGATAAGAGAGTGAAAATATCCAGACACTGGGAGTGCTGGTGGAGGGGCAGTGACACAAGAATGTGTGTGAGATCATATCAAAACTCACCATTTAAATACACTAATCAAATGAGTGGGGTTAAATATCACATTTATTGATCTCTAACACATGAGGCAAATGCAGTTTAAAATGTCACCCAGATTTCTTACTGCTGAAATTTACCACCAGACTGATGCGGGTCTTAATTTTTGCGTGACGGTGTGTTTTATGACTTGCTTCGTAGTAACGCCTCTTTTAAGACAAAGATGCATGGTAAGAGGTGTTTATTAATTAGAGAATGTGGTTGTGTGATGATATTTGCCCTCGACACAAATCTGGCCCTGTCATTTATGAATTCCCCCAAATGTTTAAGACAGATTTTTAGCTGTGCATACAATAATTGCATGTAATGAATTTACATTAAATGCCCTATTGAGGAGGGACTCATAATGAACAGTAGAGTAAACTTTTAGATTACCGGCATAGTCACATGCCTTTTTTATTGGAAGAAAGTGTGTGTGTTTTGACCGTGTAACAGAATAATATTTTAGAAGGGTCAGAGCCACATTGCTCTAGATGTGGCAAATTCCTATGATCTAGTAGAATGATTATATACATACAGTATTTGGAGAGAGAAAGTTTTTAGATGGACGATGAAGAACACTGGGGAGACACACACACACACACACACACACACACACACACAGAGAGAAACAATGAAAGCAGAAAAGAGCCTTTTGTATGCCGCGCATACTGATGCACACATTTATACACGCATTTAGTCACTCAATCTAATGCTCTCTCTCTCTCTCTCTCTCTCTCTCTCTCTCTCTCTCTCTCTCTCTCTCTGTCTCACACACACACACAGCCAGACACAGAGAAAACTGTACTTATGAGCGCTCCTCCACCCTGTAATCCTTTCAAACCAAACCAAGCCTGAACACCTGCAGCGAGAATGATGACAAGTGCTCTGGCTGAACGTTTATCCAACCCGGTTTGGACGTCACAGACACTCCTAATGGATCCAAGTACAGGTTATATGTTTTCCTCAGATCCGGTCCTGGTTTCTTTTCAAGAATCACAACTCTCGCTCTCGCTTCTGGTCATCATGTGTCTCATGATCACTCAACATAGACTAAACAGTTGCTGCTCTCCTATCCATATCCACATGGATATGTTCTTAGGACATGCATGTTTGTTTGTGTCTGTGTTTATATATGTGTGTATGTTTCTGCATTTATGCATGAAAGCTCTATATGGCTATGCATGTATGTACTGTCTGCGTCTATGTGTGTGTGTGTGTGTGTGTGTGTGTGTTCAAGTGCAGCGTTCAAGGGGAATCTGTTCTTCTGCGTTCAGATACTGTGTCTCAGGGAAAGATGATCCTGGCTTTCCGTGGGTTCTTGAGGAAGAAGAGGATGAGGAGAGCAGAGAGCGGGAGGAGAAGAGCATATGGTTTATAATCACATGGACTGGATGACATTGAAAAGCCTGGGGCCAACACTTCCAAACACAGCTGCTTACTAAATCTATTGGATGACTCTTCGCCCTTCTTAGCCAGCCTTCTCACACACACACACACACACAAACACACACACACTTGAAATTGAGCATGTTTAAGGGTTTGAGTAGTGCCACTGGGCTGTCTCAGGTTGGATAATAACTCTTGGCCTGTCAGAACAGAGTGCGAGCTGTCCAAAAGGCTGTCAACATCCCATTACCTGAAAAACCAGTGCAACTACGGCCTGTGCTTACGGGATCTTAGCAGGCTGCCTTCCCGACACACTGCAGCTGACACATTGTTACTGGTCCTGCAGTCACACACACACACACACAGCAGCTTTTTACTGTAACTGAAGCTACAAAACACTTTTGCAGTTGAGCTTTGTGAGATTCATGTAAATCAGGTGGTGCTGTTCCAGAAAAGCAGAATTTCTCGGGGAGAAGATTGTAAAGAATAGGTTTATGTTTTATCGGTCAGCGATGAAAAAGTAAGAGAGGATTCCTGCATCTATTAACTGATGTGGGATTCTCTGCCTTTGTCAGAGACTTCACACTCTTCATCCCTCATCCATCTGTTCATCTTCAGTCTGTGCTTCATCATGCGTAAAGGATGGAGGTGTGTGTGTGTGTGTGTGTCTGGAACACTTAACTGTTAGGTAACATCTTACTCATATGACTTAGAAAATACAAAATACTATAATCACAGTGTTTATACAGTATGTATGCACTTGTCAGGTTGCGCGTTAATATTAAATGATGCAACAACGGCTTTTCCAATTGTTTTTCTTCCCCGCACTCCCTCTGGCCACATTCAGTCCCAGATGAAAATATGAACTATGAGAGAGAAGTTAATCTCTCACACAAATGCCGAGCGGAGGCTGTAACTCAATACAGCCGCTTTGTGGGAGGCCAACTTGTCCTCATCTTAGAAAATTAATACAAGTCGTCCACTTATGAGGAATGAGATTAAAATGTAGTTGGCTCTGATTAAACCGCAGAATGAACGGAAGAGCGTGAAAGACCTGCATGTGAGAGGATGTAAAGGCACTTGTGTATGCATTTGTGTGTGTGTGTGTGTGTGTGTGTGTGGTGTACAGAAAGCAGGGTGTGNGCACTTGTGTATGCATTTGTGTGTGTGTGTGTGTGTGTGTGTGTGGTGTACAGAAAGCAGGGTGTGTGCAGGGCGGGGGCTGAGATTTCCAAGCAGGCCTTATTGAAGATGATTACTCTCATAAAACCTCTGCTCCCTAAATTGCCCCCCCCTCCCTCCCCAATCTGCAGTCTAAACACACTTAATCAAGCGCAGGTGTGTACTGATGCATTTACAGATGCCTTGCTGACAGATAATCTACAGCAAAACAAGGAGGAGAGAGGGCAGGAGATGTTAGGTCATTTTTTCATCTTGTTTACTGCAGACAAAGATAGCAGATGACAGAAGAAAAAGTATTTTGCTTTTACTTTATTGATTCTTAACTTCTCTCCTCTCCTTGTTTTGTTTTTGTTTCTAAAGGCTTTATTGGCATGACCATATAAAATTGCAGTATTGCCAAACCACTGTGTATATAACATGTCCAACAAAAAGATTCAACAAGGTACAATGAGCCTACAAAGTGTTACTTATCAGAATATGCTAATATATAATAAATGGAAATCTAATAATAATAGGATGAAGTGAGATAGATGTATAAATGAGTAAGGATATGTTGTAATTTAAGATTAGAGTAATTCATTGAATTAATTAGAGAAAAAGAAAAAAAAATAAAGCAAAAAAAAAATCAAAATATAATTCTGTTCTAGTTGTGATATACAAGATCCTCTCCTCTCCTCTCCTCTCCTCTCCTCTCCTCTCCATGTCTAAATTCAGTTCTGGATCAGCCCGTATTGGGGATCTGTGGGTTAATATGGTTACCAGGATAACAATCTCCCTCTGCATTGCTCCATGATAGATGGGCACTATGTGTGTGTGTGTTGAGTGATTGAGCAAGTGGGTGAGTGAGTGAGAGATAAAGTAAGCGGCGGCTGTGTAAAAATATGTGTGAGTGTGTGTGTGTGCGGTCTGCAAGTGAGAGTGTGGAAGCGGAGGGGACCGTGGTATCCGTCAGAGGAGAACAATGGCTTTTAAATGAATCTGGGAGCTCGTAAATCACACAAAGAGAGAGCCCAAATGCAGCGCTGATTGCCTGGACGTCAGAGTCAGCGGACGACAGGAAGGAACGAATGAACTAGAGAATGAACGAGAGCCCCAGTGAGACACCTTGTTAACGCCTGAACAAAACGCCTCCATTAGGAACCAATGGCCTACTTATGCAAATGACTCCACATACACACACTTTCTGTCCTCAAAGTTCTGTCCTTGGGAGGCATACACAGTCAGTCAGTCAGGACAAATGTAAATAAATCAAAGGACAAACACTTTTCCATTACATATTAGTCAGTCTGAGGTAAAGCTCTTACAGCAGGCTTTTACAATTATACCTATAAAAAGTGGTGACAAAATTTTTACCTAATACGCTTGATCTCTGTTCAGATTAACAAATGTTGAGCTCCACAAGCCAAGCCAAACTTTCTGACTGACTTGCTGGTCTTTGAATTTATGTTTTTGTTCATCTCCTATAATTTAGATTGGTTTGATAAAGACATCATTTCACTGTCGCTGGAGATGTCTGCAGCAGTTACTGCATGCGTTCATGCAAAGCAGTTGTAAATCATTAGAGCCAGCCTTCATTATGGTTAGTGTGAGTGTTGCCTCAGAGAGAGAGCAATGAGTAGTAGGCAGAGTATAATTACAGGTATGTGGGGAGAAAACATGCAATTAGAGATGTAGAGGAGGCATTTTGCACACTTTTTCTGCTTGTTCTCCTCTCTAGCAGGGGGGATATTCTGTTGTTTTCCCAGGCTTGATGTATACTGTGGCAGGGACAACTGGCAATGACCTTGGGTCACTGTTAGGGTTGAGGTCAGGTCGACTCATTTGGCCACCCGGAGCAGCCCAGCAGATGATCCAAGCTTCGAGATGAAAAGTCAGGGGTCAGAGCTTGGTTAGTGCTCCTCTCACCTGTCGATTCACAGGGACAGGGAAACAGGAGAGGAAAAAGGAAAGTAAATCCTTAAAGTGTGAGAAAGTGGAGACACATATGTAGACAGGTGCCTCATGTTTTCTCCCTTTCTGGTCACTGTATTTTGTCATATCAAGTAAAAAAACAGGAAATAAATCATTAAAAAGCATTACAATACAATATAATTGGAAATCTGATCGTTTTATTTCCCCTGCTTTCTTTATCCTCCTTTCTTTACCCCCCCCCNCCCCGCCCCCGCTGTAACCATAATGGTATGTAATGCACTGGCTGATTAAGACTTTGACGGTGAGGTTCAGACCAGCCACCCAGACACTGAGGTTAGTTAGTTTGGGTTTTGTGGCCAGACTGTTTGGCTGGGACTACCCTCCTGTTAGTTAAACCTGGTTTGGCTTCTCATCAAATTTCCACACATATACATAAACACACACCTGGTGAAATAAACAAAGACACAACAAGGTTACAGAACAAACTGAAACATGCATTTCTTAACATTTGCCCTCCTGACTTGCACATTTTGAAATGTTTGATGGTTTCTGGGAGGTCTCAGGGGAGCAGGACATATTGTAGATATTGGAAGTAGTCTCCTGGGAGAAAAAGCACTCCTAGTTGGCACAAGGCCTGAGACAAATGTGACCCCTGAACCAGCGGTATGTGGCAGCTGCTTTTTTTCTGAGCAATACTGAAGAGCGTGAACGGTGCAAGAGAGAGTCCCGGAGTGAACGCGACCACTATGGAGTGTAAGAAACAGGTGGATATGGGCAATTATGTTTGTCATTGTACAGCTGGCAATGATAACGGTCAGGAGAACGTGCAGAACAGCTGGTTCCTGCTAAGTCGACATTCTCTGTATTTTTCCCCTGACGCACACATTGCACGTAAACACATACAAGCACACAAACACACAATATTTAAATTGCTTAGAGTATTTTGTGATGGGTTAGAGGAGGCGTGACTGACCTCCTCAGTCATAATTAAGAGCCTAGGAGACTCGAAGCCTTTAGGCCAGCCGGAGCCCTGCCCAGACACACTCCCTCAGACTGCACTGTTTATCTTTCATTAGAGCACAATTATATGTCGCATCCCTCTCACTTGCTGTCTCTCTCTCGCTCACTCTCTCTCTGACTTTCTCTTCTTCGTTTGTATGTGGCGTGCGTGTGTGTGTTTCTGCTTCTTGCACTTAGCAGGATCAGAAGAGAACAGTGTGTGCCCAGCTCTGCTGAGCAACAATATTTGTCTCCTCCCCCCCCCNAAAAAAAAAAAAAAAAGAGTGAAAGAATGTAGGATTTGGAGAAATTGAAGAAAATAGTATGTAAGAATTAGATGAAAGAGCATGCAGGAGAGAGGATGTATGGCAGGGTGAGAAGGAAGAGAAAGAGGAAGAGAGACTTAAAGTCAGAGGTGGACAGATCTTTTCAGGATTCCTTACTACATCATAGACGGTGAAAAAAGTACCAAAGTCCTTTAAAATACTCTGAAGTTATGCTTAAGTAAAAGTAAACAGGTATTAGCAGTAAAATCTGCTCCAGTATCAAATATAAAAGTGCTCATTGTGAAAATATGAAAAGTTTCTCACCCACTGTATGGAAAAGCTTTATAGGCCCAATTTTTAATTTTGGAATTAAATAATAAAGTTTTTGAAATAAAAAAAAATACCCCAATTTGAACTGCAAGACTGTTCACACAAAAGCTGAAATACAAGCTCATCTTTTATCTCCATTTGTGGGGAGATACAAGCTCTTGTACCTTCATTTTCAGGAATGTTCATACTTACAGATCAGATGCTCCTTAACGTGCTGAGTAAATACTCCAACTTCTTTGCTTTCTAAAAATCTTTAGATAATGTCAAAATTTATTGTCATCCAGCAAAAATAAGGCAGGGATACAAGATTTTTACCCGGCAACAGCAACATCATATGACCTTCTGGCATGTTGCATTAAGTTTTAATCTACAAAGTATGTTGTCACGACAGCAATCAGAAAATCTCTGTTGGGTAGAAGTAGAGTAGTGCAAAATGTGACTTGGGTAAAAGTTCCTAGTAAATGTACCAAATGACTTTTTTGATCCCTGTAGCCCACAGAGGATGTTACTTCAGCTAGTGAGGACCAGAGACCCAGAGAGAGAGAGAGGGGGNAGGAGAGGAACAGGTGGAAAGGTGGAAGAGGAAGAGTGGAGGGCACAAAACCACAGAATGAGGGTGAAATTAGAAAAAAACTACATGTTGTCATTACTGAGGAGTAATTAGCAGCTTCCAATCAATATTTAGTGATTCAGTCACCATCATGGACACACAAGTGCACACACATATTGGAGTCATTGGGTCTAGACAGCTAACCAGGGAGACGTAGTGCTAACCATGTCCATGACTAGAGGGCACAACTGCACACCACAGACCCACCCAACCTTACCACACCGTCCGCCAGCAACACAACACGGGAAGGCAACAGAAACACACACACACATACACACAGTACAGGTGAAGTATTTCATATTCATCCAAGGCAGTGTGTTGACTTGATCTCAAAATAATGGTGGGAAAGGTAGTGAGTCAACAACCACAGGTGGCAAAGTCAAAATGTGAAATGCCACATTGCTCTTATAATACCCTGAAGGGTTGCATAACACTCTAATCTGTGATCTAACATGCAGTGAGGAGTGTGTGAAAGAGGCAGCAGACAAGAGGTAGTTGGGATTCCCAGTTGTGTCGTCTTGTGGATATTTCCACAAGCTGATGTGACCTTTTCTTCGCCCAAGCCATGTTTCCCTTTCTGCCTGCCTGCCTGC
>VXCM01002865.1:0-87500 GCA_014773175.1 Lucifuga dentata | reverse complement strand
TGGGCAAGGGGTGTTATATGTGTTATTTTTATGCATCTATTGCATATGTATATATATATTTTCACCTGCTGTGGAAGGCCGTGATATAATTCCGGTGTCTTTGTTTTAAGTGCACTCATTGATTTACGGAATGATGAAAGGTATTCTAAATGACTGCATTTTTAAGTTACAATCAGTAATTGATATGTGCTACTCAGCCCTCTTGTGGCTACATTGGAGGAGTTTTGGAAATGCTTTCAGGTGTGTTTGGACTCAACCTAATCTGTGTTACAATGCAAGCATTATCTTCACAATCGCACCTGTTTGCCTCAATATCTGTGGGTCTCTTGTTAAGGAACAAGCATCTTGAACATACAGTATCTTACGGTGCATCTAAAACAAATGTGTAATGCTTGCATTTTATATTTGGAGCTACTCAACTTTGGCTTCAGTGGTTCCAGCTGGCATTACCTCTGCTTCATGTTTCCTCCTGCTCTCAATGGCGACATCAGGGCAACTGCTCATTGGATATCAAACATGGTTCCAAACAGTTGCAGGGTTTAACATGCTGGTAAACATCTTGAGTCACTGAATGGATCCATATTACATCATGTCACCTATCAGAATGTGCAGCACTTCAAAGCAACCAGAAGCAAGTAGCAGGATCTGGTTGGCAACAAATCAATGCCTGCTAAATGACTGCATAAACCCTTTTACAGGAATGTTGGTCTCCTTACCTCTAGTGCCCAGAGGCCAACTTTAGTTGTGAGGTCAATGATTCGTTCAAGGGCAATGGCAGGAGTGTTCCAAATATGTAACATGCATATGTTTTGGTGTGAGAAGAAATGAAAGCATCCAGAGGAAAATGCATGGAGAACAAGGCCAAAGTTCAAATCCAGGACTGGGACATGGGTGCATCATGGTTTGGGCTTTTTCCAAATTCAGTGTGAAACTCAATTGATTTTTAGTTGATGTCCATGTGGCTGCCCCCACTCAGCTGAGACACAAACAGGCTACCACAAGCAAGCAGGAGACAGAGATAAACAGTATATGTATAACTTCATCATAAAAAGATCGCGTAAGATCAGTTTGGGATTTTATACCAGAAATTACCTCACAAATAACATTTCATTATACATTTTTGCTGTGGCTTGGTTACTTAATAGAACTGACTGTTGCTCCAGTGTATGAATGACAATGCTTCTGATACTACATGAATGACAGAGAGGAATAGATTCTGTTGTGTTGTGTGGATGGATGGAGCAGGGTGGGTCTGCGGAGCAGGAGGAGGAATGGCTGCCTGCCAGAGCCCAGCACCAGCTGCTGAATGTAGGGTAGAGAGGTGTCCTTCCACAGCTCCCCCGTGGAGAGTACCAGCCCGTGCTGAGCATCCACTGTCCCAGTACCCTTTACTGCTGCGAGGCCACTTCTCACACATTCCTCCTCACCCGCCTCAGCTGTTCATCAGTGCTGTCCTGTATTGGTGTGTGTTCCTCTCCTGGTAGAAACAGTTCAGCCCCAGTCAGAAGACAGAGATTGTGTCAATTAAATGGTATGTGCTGCATGCCACAAATCACTCACACATGTTCTTTTCTCCACCACCTCATACAGTATAATTGTACTTGGTACCTAATGAGACCTCACTGTACACAAAACTTCTTCTTCCATTGCTTTCCATCTCTCTCTCTCTCTCTCTCTCTCTCTCTCTCTCTCTCTCTCTCTATACATTGAATGGAGCCACAGAGTTTTATGGCTCATGTGTGTTGTGACAGTGTGAAAGGCACAGGAAGGAAGGCTATGCTTCCTCTGATACTCCTGCTGCTGTGAACCAGAAGAGATAACACATGTACAAATACACACACACATACACACACACACATGAACAGCAATCTCAAATCACAGCACAGATCTTTCCTGCCTGTGCTAACACCCCTGCCCCACCACCATCCCTGCAGATCAGCTTCCACATGGTTTGGCCTTAACCAACCTCCCCCTCACCTCCATTGTGCATATTTTGCCTTCTTCTCATCTCAGCAATTTGCACTCTCTGGTCAGATTCAAAGTATTTGAATTGGCAGAGGTGGACATCATTGGTTATACTTTCTGTTCAAATTAACACTGAACTATTCATCCCTGTAATACAAAGAAGACTGGGGTGATAGGACAATCAAGTCCCATCGCTGCATGAAGGGCTGACCGTGGCTAACAGGAAAATGTTGCCCTGTTGCCCAATCATAAAACAAAGCAATGCTGTGCAATGGCCACTTTGCCACAATAGCAGTTATACTGATAGACAAGCAGTTGTGAACTGCCCTTATATTGGTTTATTAATGTATGTGTATATGCAACAAAGACACTCCCTCTAGTAATAAGTAAATAATTTCCTGAAAAGTGTATATGCTGTGCTTTCCAGGGTGAGATTGCTGCGGAGGGTGTGTGTGTGTGTAAGTGTAAGTGTGTGTGTGTGTGTNGTGTGTGTGTGTGTGTGTGTGTGTGTGTGTGTGTGTGTACATGTGCCCGCTGACGTAAACCCCTCTATCTGATGATGCCCTTCTAATCCCCACAGTGATGTGTCATGAATATGGAGTTTAAGACTCAAATCCCCAGGGATACACAGGCTATAGATAGCTGCTCCTACACACACACACACACACACACAAACACACACCCTCAGCAGCAGTCCCACTCCAGCAAGCATAACGTACAAAGTGACGCTGACCTCATGACGTTGAAGGGGCAGAGCAGGAAGAGGTGATTAAGATGAAAGTAACAGAGTCAGAAAAAATTCAGTTAATGGGGGGGGAATAACTTTGGAATACAAAATAAAAAGTTTTAAAAAAGCACTTTGGAGCTGCTGATTAGCTCTTTAAGCCAGTGCTAAATGCAGCAGCTTCAGAACACATGGAATCACTGTGCAACGTCTTTCTATCATGTGACTACAATTAAGTTGCAATTCATGTCAGACTGACATAAATAGCTGATTTTATCTACTAGAGTAAATGTGCATGTGTGTGCACACGAGCAAATGTGACAGTGGTATGTACTGAAATGAAGAGTGTGAAGTACTAGAGGCTCTTACTATTTTATTGAAGGTAGTAATCTGAAAGTGTGGTTCCTCAGGTTGGGTATTGAACATACCGTGATTGTGGCCTGGAACACCCACAGATATGTAGTGTAGGCGATAAAAGCCTTAATGTAACTATAATCACACTCTCTGCCTTCCTCTAACACACACACACACACACACACACACACACACACGTATCCCACCACGCCCCATAAGCTTGCCAACCCATATGGCTTGGGGATAATAAACTGAACAGCCAGCAACACGTCTCCTCTGCTCCCTAGCCAGCCAAGCCAAAGGAATGCACATCCCTCCAGTTCACTCCCTCTCTTTATCTGTCTCTTTCTCTTTTTTTTTTTTTTNTTTTTTTTTTTTTTTGCCTCTGTCTGTTTGTCATTCTCTGTCTTTTCCTGCTCAACTCTGAAGCATTGAGTGAAGGACCCTCTGTTATAGAGAAGAGGTATGTCTGAGTGTATGTTGGCATCTGCACGTGTGTGTGTGTGTGTGTGTGTGAGTGTGTTCGAGTGTGCCAAAGAAACCAGTCTGATGAGCTGGTGAAGAGCTTGCCCTTGGGATGGAGGGAAGAGGGGAAGGGAAGAGAGGGGAAGTGGGATGGAAAAAGGGAGGGAGTGTTAGGATGAAAAGAAAAGGAAAATAAACAGTTATATGAAGGAGAGGGAAAGGTGGCCGTAAGCACGGAGAGCTGGATTTAGAGAAACTCCTGCTCGGTAGAGTTTGTAGCATCTCCTTCCTAATTTGTCCTTTTCTCTAAAATGCCCAATAAGAATGTGACCAAACATAGTTCTTCCTCCCGCCTCTATTGTGTTTTCTTTCATTCTCCCTTGCTCGTCTCTTCCCAGGCCTCCCACCTCTCTGTCTCTCTGTGGTGCAGTGGGACAGCCAGCGAGGCCTGCGGCAGGAGCACTAAGCCAGGGCCTGGATTTGGAGCGCGGCTGCTCTCGGTTGAGCGGGATCCAGGCCCCTGAGGGCTGAGGGGTTGGAGCGGAGGGTGGAGGGTACAGGGGGAGGAGAGATGGAGGAGAGCAGCAGCAGCAAAGGCAGCAAGCAGTACAGTTCTGGATCACCTTCAAAGAGCTCCAGTCCCAATGGAGAGACGAGATTCCTCTGTGGAGAGAGAGAGAGAGAGAGAGAGAGAGAGAGAGAGNCCAATGGAGAGACGAGATTCCTCTGTGGAGAGAGAGAGAGAGAGAGAGAGAGAGAGAGAGAGGAAGGGTATGGGGGAGAGAGAAAGAAGGAAAGACATGGGGGAGAAAATACAAGGGGAAAGTGTAAAAGGAGAAAGGAAATAAGCCGGTTGGGTTACAACTTCTTTCCTAGTGTCTCTCCTTCTCTTTCTCCTCCCTCCCTCTCTCTCTCCCCCCCCCCNCCCCCCCCCCCTCTGTGGCATGCATGCACTTGCCCTTCATACAGCAGGCTATACTGAGATGATCTATCTGTGTGCTGGAGCAGGGAGACATGGGAAATCTGGCCCACACAAAGGCGTCGTTGTGCCTCCCTGGAGCTTCCTTTAGGGGCCAGTGCGTGTGTGTGCCTGTGTTTGTGTGTTTGTGACAAGGATGAGTAGGAGCTTACCTTCTCAGACCCCCCACCCTTCAGAAGGTCCTCCTCATGCAGGAACGTACACACTCTCCCAAATGTACCTCCAAAATTCAAGGACATTGCAGTTTGCCATCCCAGAGTCTCATACTTTTGCATGTGCTGGATGACTTTCAAGCTCTGCCCCTTAAGCCTCTTATACAATGCTAAAAGTGTGTGACAGTTTGGCCTCAGATTTAGTTCATCCGTGTTTTGCATATTTTCTTTTGTAAATTGTGGAGCAAAAGGTATATTTTATGGTTTGTGTACATGTGTACACAGGCATGTGTGTGTTTTTGCGTGCATGTGTATGTGTGCATCAGTGACAGACCTTCATCTTGAGTCTGGGTCAGCAGTTTGTTTAGCATCAATTAGAGGCTCTGTGTTCCTCAATGCAAGCGTGAAGGGAGA
Source organism: Lucifuga dentata (assembly GCA_014773175.1). NCBI lineage: Eukaryota > Metazoa > Chordata > Actinopteri > Ophidiiformes > Bythitidae > Lucifuga > Lucifuga dentata. The sequence goes on along the minus strand of VXCM01002865.1, from coordinate 82,447 downwards.
ATTAACTTGCAGTGGCACATTCCCACCAGCACATTATTACACACACCACCTCAGCTGGAACAGTCCTAGTGTGTGTGTGTGTGTGTGTGTGTGTGTGTGTGTGCATATGCACGTGTATGTGTGCATATATGAGCACATGTATGCCTACAAGGGTATGATCCAAATTCAGAAACTGCTTTACTTTTCCATTTCTCTTTTCTCTCCTTCTCTCTGTCTTCTTCTTTCCTCATTTCTTTCTCCTCTTTCTCTTTCAAGGACTCTGGTCTGACCACAGAATTTCCCTCAGTCTCTCCTCTGCCTAGCAAGACACAGCACATAGTTTCCATAGAACATGCATTTAATGGGACCGGAGATATATAGATAAAGGAGGAAAAGTCTCTTGTAAAGACACCTTGGTCTAAAGATTTCTCACTCTGCTCAAAGGCATACAAAGTCTGAAAATCATGTGTTCTATAGGCTTAGTACAGACTTTCCTCTTAAAGGCACTCAGTGGAAACCTATATATGGAATAGAGGGCACAGCACTTGAAACAGGGCTAATATCATCTTGATGAAAATACACTCAAATAAAGGGTATGGACAGAGTAAATGCAACACAACTAATTGGTGCTGGATTTTTACTGCAATGGTTTGGACCAATCTTTTCACAAAGAACGATTAATATTTAACATAATAATTTTAAATGATCACAATCTGCAGCCATCCTAATGTTGTAAAACTCCATCTCAATCAGTATTTTAAACACCTTCATATACTGAGTGTTTAGATTGGAACACATATTGGTATTATGTTATATGTTAAATTAACATCTAGTGCTGCTGTTAAAATCAAAATCAACATCAACCTAATGACTTCAGTTAATAAAGCCATTGTTTTCTTTGAAAGCCACCTCCAACAAAGATATGCATCATTAATTATCATTCAACATTATTATGTTAAAGTGATTAGAACATGTCTAACCCTCTTATTGGGATTATTGGCTTCAATCCATGCCAGAAAATGTGCCACACACAGGCACAGCATATCCACAATCCTTCAGTTTGGCAGGATCTATGTTACTGTTTACTTTAATTACACTGCCTGCATAAATCTGGAATATAGTTTCATTTCTTTTGTGTTCTTTGACTGATGGGGGATGGGATGTCAGCGGGCCAGGAGAATGGTTTCCTCCTTTGCCAAGGTATGTCCTCCTCCTTTTCTCTCATGTGGAGCAAGGCGCTATACTAGCTTGTAAATAGTGAGATAAGTGTGGTTTACCCATAGGTGGGGTGTAAGGTGCACTCAGTGCCGCCCTGACATGTCTGTGCCAAAGCCCAACAGGGGTGTAATTACCTGAGACAGGGTCAGCACTTCATCCTGGGTAAAAATAAGTGCCTACTTATAGAAGCGGAATAGAGAGGGCAGCTTCATGCAAAGGGAAGCCTGTCTGAACACATCCAGCTAACTGCTCCTCTCTGTTGGATAACATTCTGGTAATTTCTCCTATCCTTTAGAAAAATTGTATAACTTTACTTAAAATTTGTCAGGCATAAGGATGCTTAGACAGAACCTTTCCACTTCATCTGTTTTGCATAGTTGTGAAAGACTGACCTACAAAACACTTTTGCACAGGTCCAATATTCCACTCTTTACCTCCATAACCACTACCGACTTTCTGTCCAGTACCTTTCCATGCTCTCTGTGTTCCTCTACTCCACCCCTTTCACACCACATCTGCCTCTCTGCCCTCTGAGTCAAGGACAGTGAGGGCATAACAGACTTGTAGAGGACAACTCTGCACCAATCAGGAGACACAGAGAGCTTGTGTCAATTAAATGGTATGTGCTTATGCCGCAAATCACAGACACATGTTCTCTTCTCCCGTCCAACTCTGTGGCTGTTGCCTTCTCTTCACCACCTAATGCAGTGTAATCATCCTCATTAGCAAATGAGACCCTACTGTACACACAAACTTTCCTCCTCTGTCCCGCTTTACATTTCACTCTCACAAACACTTATAAAGCTCAGCCACAGGCCCAAACAAAATATTATATTCAGCAATGCAACACACATAAATCATCTGAACCCTTCCATGCACCACCTTATCAACAACATGGCGCTCACTGCCACAACACTGCAAAGCCTGTAATGCCACAGTAATACTATTGTAGTGTGTATTATCAACAGGACAGTGAGCTCTGAATTAGGCGGGCAGCTGGCGAGGGAAGAAACCCCTCATTAGCTCCCTTCAATGTATCTACTCTTCCTAATCTCTTACAATAACATAATCTCTTTATGAGTGCTGCAGCTTAAATCCAATCTGCCTAAAACATGACACGTGATTGAGGTCAATCCAACGTAAACCCCAAACTGTGGGGGTCCCTAGAAATCAACCCAACATAAACTATATGCAGGTATTGCATTTATGTTCAGCACAGTGCAGGATGTTGCACAGTCAGGCTGTCCTACACTGTAGGATGAATGTATATCTTTTCCTGTTTAAGACATTTATCTCCTATCATATAGCAAGGCACCCTTGCCAACCTTATTCTTTCAGCCAGACGGAGCCTGGCCTGCCGCCTGAGTGTGTCTCTGATCCCAGTGCAGTTTGTATCCTTCTATTCCTTCCACAGCCTCCATCCTATCTAACCCTAGTAGAGCACAGTTCTCCTTTTTTGATCTTTTTCCATGCTGTCTCTCGCCTCCAAACCACTTACAGATGTTGGCAGTGGGGAGCGTTGTGGCAACTCCAAACGAGGAAATCTAAATAGAGATCAGGCTGTAAAATAAAAACGTAGACATGGAAAACGAGAAAACAAGGGAAAAGAAAGAGAGCAAATGCGTGAATGGACAAGAGACAAAGCAGAAAACATTGAGTGAGCATTAAGGAAGAAAAAAAGACTTACATGGAAGAGAAGTGATGAGATTTGAGAACTACTTTTTTTTTTGGTCTGTTGAACCTAAATTGAAATTTTGACAGTCTTAATTTGGTCTCTTGTCCCAGAATTTTAAACAGTACACAAAGGGAGAAATAAATAAATACAATCATACTGTGAAGCAAGCAATGGCAATGTCCTTAAGAGGAAAATAAGGGTAGAATATGCCAAAAGGGCACCTGAAAAGAAACATTAATCTTAAGCCAACTACTGCAGCTGTTCAGTAGTTGATAATGGAGCCTCTTAAAATTCTATATGGTTCAAAACCACAGCTTCATATTCTGCTTGCCAGTTACAGCTCCCTCGGCAGGGTTTTCCATTTAAAAAAGCACAGGACATAGGAATGATTTCCACCTATTGGAATTCACCAAGGCCTATTGGAAAACAGTTTGGCAGGGTGAAAGGTAGGCTTGGCCTGGTTCTGGGGTGGTAGCTCCATGTTACCTTCCTCCACCTGTTTTACAGGAAGTAGCCTCGTCCCTGTGGATCAGAGAGGAAATGTGTTGAAATGCCACTTCCTGCTCCAAGCTTAGAGTCAGAGTTCACTGAAGCTAATGCGTATTATGTCCAGACACCTCTTAGGGAGAAAAATTGAGAGGAGAAGTGGTGGCATGTTTGCAGTCTGCGCCACACCACTCCCTGTGCTGTGATTGTAAAGATGAGTGACCTGTCTTTCCTCTCCCTCCCTCCTCTTCCCTTCTCCCCTGCACTTTATTTATTAATGGATCCATTCAATTATTTATCTCACATCTTAGGGTGACAACAGGCCAGAGCAGTTACAGAAAGTGGAGACGATATGGTACACATCCAGCAGAGACTCAGACGGAACACATGCGAGGCAATCCAAGTACTCAGCAGAACTAACTGACTGGTAGGATATAGATCTAAAGTGTACATAAAGTGAATAGGAAATCATATTTATAGATACCTTGAAATTGGTTCATTAGGTTAGATTCATGCTGTTCTTCCAAAATGATGCAGTACTTAATTTCCAGTTGTGACAAGCATTATATTTCATTGCTGAATTCCTGGAACGTTTTTGTATTTTCAGTGAAAGTCAGCAGTACAAAAGTGCCTTTCACGTGTCCTAATGAAATATGGGCTGTATACCTTGTGTCACGGGGGGGGACACTATAGCGTCCTGTTTGCAGTAAAGGTTGATGGTTCAAACGTATCATTGACCGCTCGGTGTCTGCTCTTATCTTCTCCCTCTGGCCTTATCCCTGCAATGGCCAGACATGGATCAATCCCACCCGGAATTGGGTTTCACATCCCGGAAGCAGAGATGTACACATGGGTTACTTTCATTGATTCACCGTGGCCATGGCCATAGGTATCCATCATACAGACCATTGACTGGTTGTGACCATGAAGGTACAAATTCATCACATAGAAAAGCTGCGGTGGAGGAGGTCATTGGAAAGCAGTTACTTCTCATCTGTTACTATGTTAAAATGAAGTCTTTTGAGATATTGTCATTCATGTTAGTGTAATTAGAACACAAGTATACAATTTGAAATGTGTCTGTAGTACTTTAATAATGTCAGTTTAGAGTGGGTAAGAATTTAGAATGTGCATTTGTTAAATTGCTTTTGTCAAAATGTAGTATAGAAAGTATAAATTTAAGGCCAGGTCAGTGTGTGTTTCGAGTGTATATGAGTCCTTATGTAATGGGCCAGTGTTACACACCGAAAAGCAAAGCAAATGGGTTAAAAATGAGGTAAAACTACTGACACCAATCATAGTATGGCGTAAGAAAATATATTCATCCACACCCATTTGTTTGTTCCAATCTCAGTGATTACTCAAAAGAATGGTATGATTATTTGTGTTTAATTATTGGAGAGTGTGCGTGTGTTAGTGTGTGTGAGGGTGTAACCAGCTGCAGATAAATAACAGATGCAGTGATGCTGTCTTGATCTGAAATCCAGACAGGGCCGGGCTCGGAAGACTGAAGGAGAGAAGATGAAGAGAAGGACAGAGCGAGATGCAGGAGAGACGAGAAGAAGATGGTGCTGAAGACTGATTGCCATTGACTCAGGTCCAGCGCACTGAAAACTGTGAGATTCCAACAGCCAATCTGAAACACACTCACACATGCACACACACTTGTGAGATATGGAGAATACCTGGAAAACACAACATGAAGCAAATATTTTAAACATGTAGGATATAAAAGTAAAATACAAATAGACAAAGATTAATTACAGAAATATAGTCCTGTAGTTTGTATAGACATGCAGGCACACACACACTTACACGGACACACACACACACGCATGGAAAAAACATCTTAGGAACTGGTTAATGCTCTGTAGTGTGTTTGCCTCTTGGGAAAGCCTGCTTTAATTCCCCAGGAAATCATTGTGATTTAGAGTAGCAGGGAAGTCACTTCCAATGAAAGTGAATGGACTGCTGGAGTGGCAGCGGGCTGGACTGTGTGTGTGTGTGNGTGTGTGTGTGTGTGTGTGTGTGTGTGTGTGTGTGTGTGTGTGTGCCTGCGTGCAATATACCTAAATGGATTTTTTTTTCTTTATCTAAATGTAATTAAATTATCATGATCACTCAGGAAGAGTTCAGACTCTACAGTAACTGTTGGTAATTAAAATAACCATATACAGTATAGCTGAGTGAATAAAACAGTATATTTAGCTTAAAAATCACCAGTACGCTCTTTCCAAACAATGAAAATCTTCAGGTCTGAACTTATAGAGGCAGAAATGCATAAACACTTCAGCCTCTGAGCTGACTGCAGCAGGAGACTAAACATGGTCAGAGTCGAAATGCTTCTTCCCTGCTGTATCTGACCGTGTTTGGAGTTAAAATAATTTAGGGTCCAGAAACTGAAACAGGTCAGGTTTGGGCTCTGCTATCCCAGGGCCCTTCAGTGCTGCTGCCGCCACTGCTGCTGCTGCTGCTGCTGCTGCTGCTGAAACAAGGAGCTGGAGGCTGGCAGAGCGGGCTGAATGCAGATAGGATCTCTGTGGGGGGGCGTGAATGTGTGATCGGAGACTAAAATCATTACAGTACGCCTGGTCACCATGTCCTTGGCTCTTCCGCTGAGCTGAGCCTGATTCTTTCCTCTACTTTTCCCCTTCTCTCTTTTTCTCCCTCTCAGTCTCTTTCCTTTTGTTTTGACTATTTTCCACTGTCCATTTCTCTGTGAAGTTCTGTGTCTTTGGCTCTGAACAAAAATCTTCACAAAATCTAAGACTGAATTCTTGCAGGTAGAAATCTCAAAGTTTTTTTCAGACTGCCATCTCTGCAACACATTAATCGTGCATTGATAAATGTTTGGATGCAACAATACGTCCAGTTTTGTGATACAAATCAGATTGTCAATACATTTTTATCCCTCACTTTTTTTTGTCAAATGCTGCATATTGATTTATTATATAGATTTGTCATAAATAGAATCTGAGCTTCTCTTATGAAGTCATTGACAGCTTTTCTACATTTAATGGCAGTGATAGTTTGGATATTTGTTTTCATATAAAGAGCCTGGTGATCGCGTTCAAGCCTTTTTCTCTTTCAGTTCTTTGCGTGCAGCCAGGCGTCAGCAGAAGGAAATGTGCTGTGTTCTAAAGCTGTAATAGACCATATGATACTGTACATAACAACCTCGTTTTGCTCTAGTGTCTGTCTCTCTCTCTCTCTCTCTCTCTCTCTCTCTCTCTCTCTCTCTCTCTCTNCACACACACACACACACACACACACACACACACACACACACACATACACACACACCATTTTTATATAAACTCCACAAAGGAAGGTGACAAAGATCCCCTATAGACAACAAAACACTTATGGGTTATTTTTGTCATTATCATAACAGTAAATATAGGGCTCCTTCTCCTGTGGCTGGTTCACCCCAGCTGCACTCATGCCCCCAGGCTGCAGTAGCTGTCCACACACANGAGAGAGAGAGAGAGAGAGAGAGAGAGAGAGAGAGAGAGAGAGAGAGAGAGAGAGAGAATGTAAACCAGACTCGCCTGGCCTCATTGGTTGATTCCCTGCCTAGCGGTTTTGTCCTTGAGAATGTGCAGACACGGGGCAGATAATGTTCTGACACCAGAAACTCTAGACCCGGACCAGATCAACACTTACTCCCTTCTTCTTCTCTGCTTCTACTGTCATACTATCCGGACGTGCAGATTGAAGGATGACAGAGTTTACTGCTCATATTTTTGTGCATCCAGATTTTGTTATGTTAATTACTGAAGTATCAAAAAAAAAAAAAAAAAAAAAAAAAAATGGAACTTCAAAAATTGTCCGCATATTTGTGTACAGAATTTTTTAAAACGCGAGGAGTAAAGACTTTTAAGATATTGCATGTGTGTTGAACACATCGGAATAATGACGTCCATAAAAAAATCTCGCCCGCAGGCGCACGTAGAGGATTATTATGAAGCTGAGGTCGCGATGACGCATTAAGCGACAGGCTATGCCACTTTTTAAGCCTCAGATTGTGTAATAGCCACTGATTTGAGCCTTAAAGTATAATCAAAGACACGCCAGTGTTGCCGAAAAACAAACAGTCAAAAATCATTTTACCACTTAATGTAAATCTGAGGTTTTTGTCTCTTCGCCGGCATGTTGCAAGGTCAAAGATCTCCTTTTACCGTGCGCTCTGGTAACGGCGGGGTTTCTGCAGAAGTCAGCATGCAGGAGAGGCCAGCAGCGTACAGGAATCTCCCTGCAGCGCCATGAAAACGGACAGACCCGGTTTACTCCTCATCTCATTACAGTAGGCCTGCAGGCTTTCATCATATTACGATTCTGTAAGTGAACATTAAGCGATGGCCGGGAATAAATTCTAGAAATGCAAGCAAGACAGATGTTTGTGCTGACTGGTTTTGTAAGAGAAAATTATTTGCAAAAAGCTCTGCATAGAATTTTGGCTCTCTAATTGTCTGAGGGTTGTGGGTACAAACAGCAACCTTTCAAAGAATGTGTTTTTCTGTGGTTCTTGTGACTATCTGGCTTTAAGTGAATGTGCTAATATCATTGCAATCGACTGTTAGATCATTAATTGCTGGTAAACACCTTCGCTGTGACAATCTGCACTTGATTTTGTCATCTCAGATTTCGAACTTTCCTAAGGGGCAGAAAAAAGTCTGAGAGATAATTATTGCCATTTAAATGACTTTAATAAGCAAAATAGGAAACAATTTTTTTCCAAAAACAACCAAAAATAAGACAAAACAGAAACCAGCCTGAATGGAACAGTTCAAATTTAAGTGTTTAACTATTATTTATATAAACAGGATTGAAAATTGATCCCCATCATCGCAAAGTACATGGCATTGGTGAAAACAAAACAACAACCCGCTGCTGCAGTTTCAATTCGAGTTCAACACAGTTGAATCAGTAACAAACCAAAGATTGTTAAATGCATGACTTTTCAACAATAGTTTCAAATGCAAGCACCATGCTTATTCGATATGATCTGAAAGTTTGTTAATTTAAATCATTAAAATAAAAACTTTAACTATGCATCTGGCCAGCAGAACCAGAATCATCAAATAATAATAAAACAGACAAAAACGTATCATATAACATATACATAGTTTTCATTTTGAGAATTTGCACAACCTGGATCCCTTTTTTTTACTGACCGGCAGAAAAAAAAATTAGGAAAACATATTGCATTAATAGTCAAACTTTGTATTACAACGCATGCGTTATCTAAATATCAACTCTACATAAAACTCCTGACATATAAGTTGTTTGACCTTTTCTACATGTTTTTAAAAAATATAAATCCTTAATATTAGGCCTACAGGTGATCGCTAATCAGCATAAGAGGAACTATTTGTTTGGGTATGATGTGCTTAAGGTTTGCGCAACAGTTAACAAAGCGGCAGACAGACTTTTCTGAATAATGCCACCGCAGCCACGTTGAATTAAAATGATAGAGAACATGTGGCCACATTTATTTTGGGTTACACACTATGTCGAAAACTTTTAACCTTGTTTGTGTGTGTATGTGTGTATGCAGTCTGTCTAGGTCCTACAATTTTTTTGGCCACACGTTTATCTCTTCAGCCTCACACAACATGTGTCCAAATATTACTTTAAAACTTTACACTCAGGCCTATTTTGAATAGTATAACAATATAGAATCATAGTATGTCTTCCTGGAGGGAGGTTTGCACAAAACTCAAAATGAAAACTTTTAAAATCATTATCCAAAAGTGCACTTGACACACAAAGTTTGTTGTATTTAAATGCAACTGAAAAAATGCCCTCATCTCTCAATCAATACCCCTAATGAAAAAAATAAAAATAAAAATAAAGGAGACAAAAACACAACACAAAGAAAGAAAGAAGTTAAAACCAGCCTCTTCAATCTTGTGCAGTTTTGCGGTTGCATAATATTTACAAGCCCAAAGAAACCCATACCATATGATACTGCACCGGCAGTCCTGCTGTTCTGTCCCCGTTGCATTTCTCTAACCCCCCAAACTATGGAGAAGCGCAGATCAACAACATGCTCTTAATATACACGAGAAGATAAAGGTACAAAATAGAAATTATTACCATACATGTCCAGCATGCAGGATTAATATTTAATGCAGATTTTTTTGTTTCAATATATATTCGAATATAACCAAGCAGGCAATAAATCAATGAGATGTTGCATAAAATGTCCCCCTGTGGCGGGTTAGTAGACAGAAGTTGAATTTGCATAAAGTGGAGTCTTGCTTTTGGAGATTTTCTCTGATTAGGAGCCCACTTGTCGAATGTTAGTCTGTCGCAGGCTGTGAAGCCAGGCCTATTTGTTGTTTCATAACAATGTCATTTTGGAGAACAAAATTGCCAGACCTCGACTCCATCCCACACTACTTACAGATTATTTAAAAGATGTAGCCTCAAAGAAAAAAAGTTCATCAGCCGATCCTCTTCTTTGAAGAAGAAAAAAAAAGTCTCTTCACTACAAGCAACTAATCTACAAAGATTCTGCGACTGATCAGACACTCTACATTGCTCTTTGTATCTCAGTTGACACGTGGATGGAGAGATGATTATATATGAGAATACTATTTGATGGATTATTCTAATATGAATATAACTGTCATCGTTATTAGTATAATCATAATCAGTATGGGAGGGTGTGGATTATTATCGTTTGTTCATCAGACAGTCACTCGTGGACAAAGGAAAGTTTTGGGGTGGACAGGGATATGGNGGGGGGGGGGGGGGGTCACAAGAAAAGGCTATTGACAACTCACATGAAAAACTCTGGTGATGAGGGGTTGTCACTGGTTGAGCCAGCCTCGCGGAACCCGTTATTGGCCCCCGACCCCGTCAGTTTCTCGCACTTGAGTTTGTAGGCGTCTCTCTCTCTGGCCAGCCGGCCGATCTCCGCCTTCAGCTGCTCCACCTGGTTCATCAGCTGGGTCTTTTCGTTCTCCAACACGTGCTTCTGCTGCACCCGCTTGAACCGGCAGGACTGTGCGTAGCCCCGGTTCTTCAGGGTCCTCCTCTTCTGCTTCAGACGGATGACCTCGTCCTTAGTGAAGCCCCTTAGGTGTCTGTTGAGCTCTCTCACTGACATGGACACCAGCTGGTCGTCAGAGAAGCGGTCCTCCACGTTGAGCCCGCTCCCGGAGCCGTGGTGACCTGCCGACTGGCTCAGGTGGCCGTGTGGATGGTGGTGATGATGGTGGCGGTGGTGATGAAGTGACTGATGAGAATCTGGGGAGACTGGGGACGGGCTGTCTGGGTCCTGGCTGTGGTGATGGTGGTGCTGACTGTGTGGGTGGTTGTGTCCGCCCGGGAGCCCGGACAGTTCGTCAGGGTGATGCGGGATGCCCCCTGCATATGGGTGATGGTGCTGCTGACCGTGGCTGTGGTGGCTGTGGTGGTGGTGCGGGCCCCTGTAGCCCTCGAAAGCTCCCTGCTGCTGCAGTTGCTGCTGGACATGCGGAGGCGGAGGGTGGCCGTGCGCAGTGGCTCCAATCAGGGCCTCCACTGCGTCCTCCGGGGTCAGGCTTAGAGTCTGTGGGTCTATCTGCTGATGGTACCCGCTGTTCGGCATCCAGTACAGCTCCTCCAGGTGGTTTTTCTGCTCTGTGGGGCTGAAGCTGGGTGACGAGGGCACTGAGCTGCAGGGTGTGCTGATGGGAGTGGAAGACACGGAGCCCTGGGGTTGGAGACGGTTACACTGGCGCACCCCGGCGCGCTCCAGCCCGACCAGGCCTTCCTTCTTCACGTCAAACTTCATCAGGTCAAAATCATTGACATATTCCAGAGCCAGAGGGCTGCTGGGTAGCTCCGGGCCCATGCTCATCTCTCCACTCATGCTGCTGTCGCGACTCTTTTGCAGATATGCAAAGTTATTTGCTAGGGTCGCAAACTTATTAATCAGCGTCTCTTCTCTCCTTTCTTGTTTCATGCAATAGCTCTTTTGGGCTCCTCCACTCCGCTGTGCACTAGTTTGCTGTAGCATGAAACACCATGTGATTGGCGGAAAAAAAGGGAAAACGAAAAAAAAAGTAGCGGAGGAAAACTTTCAGACTATTGCTCTGCAAACGATTTGCGTCATTTAGCCTACTTCTGCTGGAATGATCTGGCACAGAGACCAGGCAGGAGGTAGAAGGCAGTTCGTCTCAGTGCAAAAGTAAAATCTCAGTCCCTTCAGTAGAAGTGTATTCACAAAGAATCAGCATAAATAATAATAAAAGAAATACCACGTTTGAACGCTGAGACGGGCACCAGTCCTCGTTGCAACTTCTTGGTTGTAAGTCCCTTTTTTTCTCCAGGAAAATAATACAGAGACAAATAAGCGGAGTAAATGGGGCGTCTGATTTTCGCTGAGAAACAGCTTTTCCAGCTCTGCACCGCAGAGATTTAGGCTAGCCTCTCTCACTCTCTCTCACTCTCTGGTATCCAGCAGACTGCGCTTGGAGCCAGCCTGGGCTTTATGCTTATAGCCCAGCGTGACGTGGAGCTGAAAGGCAGGATCCAGTGCGCGCTGCTCTCCAATGAGAACGGGACTCTGCTCTAAAGAGAGGAAGGGAAGGAGGAGGAGAAAGGAGGAGAGGAGTGTACACAACACAGTCTTGACAGCCACAGTCAGCTGACCGACTTCCCTAAAAGCAGAAGGTGGAAGGAAAAAGGAGAAAGAAAGAGAAGGCTTCGCTTCACGGGCACTATCTCTTCTCTGTCTTTTACGGATCGGATCCCCTGTAACACTGCTCTTTTTATGACAAGTGCAGATCTCAGCGAGTGTCATGAGAATGATGTAGGAAAACCCTGTACTTGCACTTAAAAGTAACTTATAAAATACACACTTATCTAAGATCTTAAACATATTTAATGTTCAATTTTAAAACTTTGGTTATGTAGCAAAGACGCTCAGTGGGAAAGTCAGATTTTGGTGACACTTGGTTCCTGTTCCAGTGCACTTTCTCTTGCATCATATTAAAAAAAGAAAAAAAAAAGTGTGCAAATCTAGAAGAAATGTAAACAAGTTGCATCATGCACTCACATCATTACAATGTTACTTGAGTCTGAAAATTTTTTGAAACATGGTTTGTTTTCGACTAATGTTGTTTTCGAGACAATTTGAAATATCTCATCCCAGAGTGTTTTTCAGTTATACCCTATTAGAATTTTTTAAATGCAAGATATTTGTTGCGATGATCCCATAATTTTTTAAAATGTCACAAATTAACTGGTCACGAGTGAGATTATTTACAAAAGAGACAAGCAAATATTAGTTGACAAGAAGATATTTTAACCATCAGGGTTTATCAGTAACTGGGTTGTTAACAGTGCTGCTTGATGACCTTTCATACAAGGACGCATACGTTTATCCCTAATAATCTCTTTGTTAGGCACAGATTTGGCCAATAATATCTTGGCAAATAATAAAAAGTGGCCAGAAAATTCATACAAAATTCTTTCAGGGCCCACAATAGTGACAATAACGATCTTACTATTCTGTACTTGAGGATATTTTATAACTCTGCTATGATATCACCACAATCCTCCAGTAGAAACTTTGGGATGTATTCCTCTATCATATCAGACTGACTGTATTTCTTCTTGTAGAGATAAATTTGCCACAGTCACAGACACTTTGTTACCGGCATTACTGTCAGTGTCCCGGTGTGGCTCGGACAGTTTGTTTTAGCATCTCAACGAGGATTCTCCAGAAAACAGGCTCAAGGCTGCCCCTGCGTGGACAATCACACGAACCAATGAAGATGATGAGAAGCTGAGATTTCTTTTTATTTCTCTCTTGTATTTTATCTCCACTCTGATTGTTGGTTTTAAAGTTCAGGCCCTGCAATTATGACTGGCAACAATTAATCTCAGTCTTCAGGTCTCATAAACCCTTTATGCCGCTTGTTTTAATTATTATACTGAAATAGTCTAACAGGTAGTCTTGTCAAAAATATGATCAGATAGCCCATGACGAATGTGTATATCACTGATCTGATGCGTCCGCCAAAAAAGGGAGTTTGATCAAATGTCCCGCTTCCCTGCAAAAGGAAACTGCATGTTGAGTCAATTTGAAGGATCGACTGGATTATCATTTCGTTTCCACCTCATATCCATGGTTGAGTACAGCCGCGACCAGAGCGTATTGATCAGCCTGCAAGAAAAGGCTGCCAACGATGAGAGCCGATAATGAAGGACTTATTGTTTATTTTAAATTCTTAATCAGCCTCATTTTTTTTACAGCAGCGTATCAATAGATTAACTTAACGTTTATCATTAGTCATTGATTTTACTGATCAACTCATATATCTTAATATGATTAATATTTTTAACGCAAGATGGGAAAATTTGAGCATGGAAGTTTTGACATGATGGTCAACCTGAATTGTTAACCACAGCAGTGAAGGTTAAAAAAAAAAAGGAAAAGAGAGAAACTAAAATCATAAATTAGATCAAATCTAATTTAAATTCTAAAAAGATTATCTTAGTGGATATCACTTTTATTAAATATTTCATGAGTGAGAGAGTTTTAAGCGGCAGGAACTTTACAGAAATATCATAATATAACCTATTACTTCTTATTATCATTTTAGTATTATTAGTATTAGTGTTATTAGTATTATTATTATGTTTTAACAAGACATTACATATTCGTACAATCTAAGAGTAATATTTGAATCAAGTGCACTTTGAAGACACTACGTATTTATTACAAATGAGATCTCTTTTTAGATAATTTTACCAAGAGAGAATGCTCATCCAAACTTGAAGAACAACCTGAATCGTTCCAACATATTCATCCTGTTTACACACACACACACACACACACACACACACACNCCAACATATTCATCCTGTTTACACACACACACACACACACACACACACACACTGCTTTTCTTATAGTCTCAGCATATACGCGCAATAACCTGCATGTTACTCCAATACACAATAAAACCTACACAATAATATCAAAGCGGAAAGGATAGCATTTACAGTACAATAGTTTTCTATTCTCAGAACCTGCAGGCGAGGTTCGTAAGACTCAGTTCCAACTTCAAAAGCGCCCAAAGCGAGACGAGCCAAGCCGAGCCGAGCTGCTCTAAAACCTTTTCCTCTTCCCGGTGAGGCCGACCCGGCGGCAGCCCCATTAGGTCGTAATGCTCTATAATATAGCCCGAGTCCACCCTCTAATAGATCCAGGCAGGCCTGCCGGCGGCTCTCCCCCTTCGGTAATAACGGGCTGTAATGGAGAGAGGAGATGTAAAAAAGCGTCCATGTCAGCAGCATATCGGTGGTTAATGATCTATTAAGTGATCCGTGTGCTTATGGACAGCGAAAAAAAGTGTTGATGCTTGCTTATTCGCCCCTAATGAGAGTCCCATCCTACGGATTTTAGGAATGAATAACAGAAATAAAATCACCTTTAAAATGTTACATTTAACAGTTGACGCATGGAGGCTGCAGTGGCTGCAGCGCTTCCCACAGCTCACATCTCACACCTGCAACAGGCCTGCTGCTTCACACAGGAGGCCGATGCTGCTTCTATAGGATCAGACATCATTCCCTTCACAAATACGGATTTCTGTTCTGCTCCGTGCCAACCTTGGAACCTACCCATGCATGCACCTATGCGCACGGTGTCCGGAGGCCGGGCTGCACGGCCAACAGAGCTTGGATCTTAGTGAACTCAAACTTCATCTGTATGGGAGGATGTGACCAAGGAATACATTTTTTTTCTTTTACAGTTAGAGTCACACTGTCTCACTTAGAGAGAAACATTTGATTTTATTTGCTCGTCTTGGTCGTTTAATATGCGCAATGATGAACCCTAATGGTTCCCTCGACCATTCCTGGAAATGCTGCAGAATAAACAGAAGGTATCCGTGTTGGAGGGCCTGTGGCAGGCGGAGTGAGGGATGGAGATGCAGGGACGGAGCTTTCCGAGGTTCATCCTTTATAAGCTTTGACGCACAAGTCACGGTGGGAGAGATGGGACGCAGCTCCGGCTTCAACCTTTCAAAGTTTTACCCGTACCCGTTCGTTTTCGGTGTAAAGCGACTGATCTGATTTTAAACCGTATTTTATTTAAGCGAGTTTTATGTAGAAAATTACAGCAATGGCATATGGCGAATTTTAACTTTTGAGAATTTCCTAACTGACTTAGATTTTTGTTCAATTCATAGAACTGCTTTTAAAGAAGTTTTACAGAGTCAGTGACTTGCATGATTCTGTCTTCAATTTGCCATTATTCAGAATCATGTAGCATGATGTTATTAGCTGATTCATATTAATTTCAGTAATTTCATTTGATTTAATTTTACATTTAATCTGACTGGATGGTAATTTAAGAGAACCACAGTGATGTTAAGATGTTAACACCAATAAACTGGCTTGAGTAAATTCTGTTTGTTGCATAAAATAGTTCTGCTCAGATGCTTGATGTATTTGAGTGGCAGTTTATTATTTATTTGGATTTGGATTTCAGGCTTCATGCAGTGGCCTTATTGCATCTCTAATCTAACATCATCAGTTTACAACGTGCAGTCACTCAGGCATTCTTGTTTACTCCAGACTGATCGATTATCTCTGTGAAAACATGTATTATTAAGACGTGTCGTCTGTGTAAACAGGCAGAGGCCAGCCTCTGAAAGAAGCTAACATCCCCATCAGGGATAATTGACTGAGGGGTCTTTCAAGAAAACAAGAGGTGAGATAAGTGCAAATGCAGCCAGTCTCATTAATATGAAAAGATATCGATTTAGCAGTGAACATCAAATGTTTATCTTTAAAAAAAAAAAAAAAATCTCCTGAATGCTGCTTCCCTCATGTACTCACCGACTGCTCACCATTATAATTCATCATCCGGATTATCGTTATCTGCACAGTCTCACCACTTACTCAGAAAGAGGTTGTTGGGTAGCAGAGAAATTAGGGTTTATTTCTTGTGACAGGGCGCCTCTGGTGGCACATTTACTCATTGCGTATAGTTTGGTGTGACATGTTGACTTTTTTTCTTTTCTTTTTTTTTTTTTTTTTTTTNAGAGAGAGAGAGAGAGAGAGAGAGAGAGAGAGAGTGTAAACGTAAATATATATGATAGTTGGGCCAAGGCATAATTGTAGGCCTTTTCTGAGATTAGATGTCTCTGATTGACATGTTATAAATATAACAACAAATAAATGTCATTGTGCACTGTACTGGCTCAATCCCAGAAGAAAACAAACTATAAATCTACCATTTGCTGTGGTCATTTCATTAATGTAAATTGCAATGCTATGTACAATAGTTTGGCCTCTTTCCAGTTGGCTTTTTGCTGAGGTTCATGCATAACATTGGTTTTTATCATAAACCATGGCAGTATAACCACAGACTGTAGGCGACACCACAATAACCAAATATCAGAGTGCAGGCATAACATAATTAAAGCTGATATTCACTGGTTATAACCACAATTTACATGTATTTTTTTGGAAAACCAGTAACTGGCTACTGTACTGTTCTCTAAAGAAATACCTAATTATCTTAATTCTTATGAAGTACTGAATATTTCTTTGTTGTTATTTCAAAACACGAGTTGAACCATTAGTCTTCACCATCTTGTGAATAGAATTGACACACACTTGTATGTTTCCCATAAACTCATACATTGATAAAAACTTTTTTTTTTTTTTTTTNTTTTTTTTTTTTTTTTTTGTGAGTTGATCGTTATGCTTTGCACAGAATCATCCTTCTCTCTGAAATGAGCGTGGTATTAAATGTTGGTGTTGAGATCATCCTGTGTTGTTCATGGCTCTTTTCTAATCGTGTGCATGTGGGGCTGACCATATCTCTGGCTTATATTAAATTTCCACCCCATGTAATATTCTGGAAAACACGCGCCATCTATATTCACCAGCGTGCTATTGAGGTAAGAGTAAAGAAGGGTTTTAATGGGTTTCAAATGGCTCTGTGTAATATCACAAAACACTTTCTAAAAATTTCCCTGTCAAGTGTGTAACATGTAAAAGTTTATGATGACAAAGCTCATTCAAGATATGTTCCCCAACTGCCGACCAGCGAGCACTGGAACACAAGCTAGCTGACCTCCCTCCCATATTCCAAGTTTTATGAGTGTGTGGGCATGATTGATCTGAATTTGTGTGGGCGATAGGATGAGAGCCATGCAGGCGTTTTTTCCCCCCCTCCACAGACTTTCTTTTTGTGGTGTTCTAATGAAAACTCTCCTCTCCTCTCCTCTCCTCTCCTCTCCTCCCCTCCCCTCAAGAATTCCATATGATCAGATGCTCCTATACACAATCACCTGTTGTCATTCACTACAGATCTAAAGATGAGGCATCTTTACCCTCCAGTCCTCCTTATTCCTTTTTTTTCTTCCTCTCTCCTCCTCCCTTGCAGGGTGACCTCCTTGCCTCTTGGATCTCTCACCCCTCTCCTCTGGCCCTGGCCCTGGCCCTGCCCACCCTGGGTCATTTATCATGGGCCAGGAGGGGAGCCCCTGGGCCTGCAGGCCCCTGTCAGCCCCTGCAATCGCCTCTTTGTGGCTCCCAGCAAACAAGTGTTGGATCAGCAAAAGTCTATTAAAGCCTGGTGGGCCTTTCTCAGCCAATTGGGTTCGGGTCACTGAGCTGCTCTCCTTGCTGCTCCGAGAGCTCTTTGTGTCGCCACCGTGCGCTGACACAGATCCCCATAAGATTAATGATTTTTAGCAGCCATTTGGGTCTCTTTCGCAGGGTCCTTCTCTTTCTCTCTCTTTGCTCCTTTTCCTTCTTTCTTAACTCATTCCATTCCATTTGTCTCTAACCTATTTCTTCTTTCCCCCCTTCTACCTTCTGATTTTTCACTCTTATTTGCTGTTTGATTTCTCTCCTCCTCCCTTTTACTTTACCCCAATCAGTGTTGACCATTTGTACCTTTGCATTGCATGGTGATTATCCATACAAATATGATAGCCACCAAAGGCAGTCAGTCCCATATGTCTATCATAAATGGCTTTGTGTAATAGGCTCTATGATATAGACATATACTGTATAAATACTTTATTTAGGTAAAAGTAATAATATCACAATGGAAATCTACTGCATTACAAGCAAATCCCCTGCCCTTAAAATTCTAATTAAGTACTTCTTAGTATATTAAATTATAGATGCATTCATCTGATACTTGTTAATGCATCGATAATGAAAATCCCCAAAGCTGGAGATGCAGGGTTTTTCATCTGAGAGTGTGAATAAACTTATATCTCTATTTCATACTTTCAGGAAAATTCTCTGACCTCTTTTCCTTTTAAACAACTCTTGTGATTGCAATACAAATTGCTTTGTCACTGAACTAAAACCAAAGTAGAAAGCAGCGCAAAATGGAAATATGCAAGTATCTCAAAGAGTACTTAGTTACTTTCAATCTCTGCAAATATTATCTACATTTTAGTTTATCAGGTGTCAAAAATATGTTATTTGAGTTTGCACAATGTTTGAGCATCGACTGATAAATCCAAGGCAGGTTAAGCAGCCGACATGAGGGTTCACAGAAACATTACGGCCCTGGCAGGCTTCCCCACATTGTGCCTCAGGAGACAAAGAGTAATTTGAAATCTTTCAGCCACTTCCAGGAGTTCTATGTTGCTGTGTTCTCAGTGTTGTTTCCAGTAATTACTGCAGGTTAAGTGCACGTCCCGGAGCCCAGTGGAAGCAGCTCTATCCCTCACCTGGGACATGACTCAGCAGAGTTCAGGTCATCCAGCCATTTCCCTGACCACTGGACCACACCCCTACTCTAAAGCCACAGGACAAGCGCTCTTTATGAAGGACTCATGTTCACTTACATCACCTCATCTTATGGTAGCTTTATTCACTGACTGATGTTGGAGCACAAATAACCTCACACAAACATGTTTTTTTTTTTTAGTTTATCATTTAATATATTTTTTATTTATATGGATTTCATACTTTAAAACATTCACAAGACGAGTGATCCTCTGAAGTGAAACTACATGTACACAGTCTGTATGCAAATTAGTTGAATTTCAGTTTGTAAAGTGAACCAGTCATTGCAGATGATGCATATCCTTTGATCTTTCCCACTTCAACCCACACAGTGTTTTCCACTCTAAATTTGCATGCAAACATTAAGTTACATATGATGTTCAAGCTTTAAGATAGAGGAGATCCAGGCTATTAGAAATGTTCCTAATGATTCAGCTTAAGGCATTCAATCAGGTATGTTGGTATTTTTATATGCTCATGAGATCTGTTTTACCTTTGGACCTTTTCCCTTTATTTGGTGTTGGTACAACATGGGGTGCACTGTTAAAAAACTCTTTGTGTGTGTAAGTGTGTGTGAGTATAATATTACTGTTACTGAAGCTGTCACTGAGGCTGCTGGTCAGTCAGTGTCTCCTTTAAGCTAAAACTCTGTGTATGTTTACTGTGTGTCTCTTTTAGGACTGAATGGATGAACCAAGCTGGTCGCCATGTCCGTCCACCTGCCCCGTTTCCTGTCTGATTAATCTTGTGTGTGTGTGTGTGTGTGTGTGTGTGTGTGTGTATAAATGGTTATAGATGGGGCGACATCACCACACTGGCAGTCTGAGTCATTACTCACACAGATAGGGAGAGACCCAAAGCCGAGGAACCCCTAACATCCTCCTCCCTTCCTACACACACACACACACACACACACACACACACACACACACACACACACACACACACANTTTCTCCACACCCACCCCCCCTTTATTAAGAGACTGAAGCACTGGGTTTCCTCTTGGAAGAGGAGTGAGGGATGGTTTTCGATTGGGCCTTATACTCTTTGTTTGCACCCTTCCTTTTTCCAGCTCTAACTCTCGTCATTTCTCTTAATCTTACATTTCCATCTCTTTCTTTCTGTCTTTCTCTCTCCTGTTCCTCTCTTTCTTTGTAGGGAAACTGTCCGCCCCATGACAGCTACTACTAGTTTCGCAAGACCTCAGGTAAGGATGAAAGAAACGCCTTTGCAACACATACATTTGTGTGTATACTGTATGTGTGTGCATATAAGTGTCAGCATCTCCTACAGTCATATTAAATTATCACAACAACAAATTTAAATGCCATAATTCAGAGATCATGAACAGAATCACTTCCTGAAAATAAACAGCCAACCACTGGCGTTCAAGTCTTTCTGCAATGGTGGAGTTTCCACTATAGAATCAAGGACACTATCACACTCATGTTGTTCATTAGGAATAGTTTAGAGAGAGCCACCCATTGTGAATGAACTCAGTTTGAGAGCATTTTATTCAAGTTTCTCGTCCAGTTTCTTTAGCATCTGTATGGTAATTTAATTCATTGGGATAATGCAGATTACTCCCAATTGCTTCCTTATTTGTTGCATCTATTTCCAGGTTGAAGAAGAGTCCCTGCATGGTTGTGGAATATATGAGAGCAATTATAGCCTCATAATGAAGAGACTGTGGCCCTGAACAGAATGGTAAAATGGCAATATTGTTGAATGCTTCTCACTGGAAACTCACAGAAAGCACAGCAGCACAGACAAGATAGATGTGTGTGTGTGTTGTGTGCGTATTGTGTGCGTTCATACATTTGATATCAGATAAGGCGTGTTTGTGGTCTTCAGAGCTCACGTCTGCTGTTTACAGTGTGTATGTATGCACATAAGCGTATGTATGTGTCTGTAGCAGTACATGTACATGTGTTGGAAGGGGGGGTGTATATGTAGGAAGAGAGCCTGTAAATAAATCTGTTTGGGGATTGGGGGTGTGGGGATGAAATATGGTCCCAGGGATGTGGAGCAATGTGAAAAACTCGGCAACGCCAGGGAATAACAAATCTCCTGATGTCGCCTCGCTGCAAAATAAATACACTCCTCCATACAAGTCATCCATCTGGGCTATGAGTCGCAACAAAGACGCCCCCAATACATCCCCAACTTACACACATGCTCGCACATACACACGTACACCCAACACCCTACCCACACAGTTGCCATATTTATTTACACATATTTATTTATTTGTTTGTTTGTTGAATTAAATTGAAACTGGTTGTCGGGGAATGGCTAGTGCGTTTATAGTTTTTTGTGAATGAAACATGAACCCCCCCCCCCCCNCCCCCCCCCCCCTTTTAAAATGCTGTCTGTGTCTTAATGGGTGGTTTGGAGGGGGCAATAAAAGAGGGGAATCAGGAGTTTTAAATAATGATCGATCACGGGGGATTAAATAATTAAATTTCAGCCTTGACAATTTAAAAGTCTCCCCACATGTAGTAGATTGAATGAGGAAAGAGGGAAAGATGAAAGACACCGCCTGCAGCAATGTATCAGATGGATTCAACATCTCATAGATTACAGGGAGTAAGCTTGTGTTTGTGTGTGTGTGCATAAGCAAAAACACACACACGTACACACTCCACTGTCACTTTCTGACATGTAGGCTATAGCAAGTCAGTACCTAGGCCCACCAGATTCTTCTTAACTTTCTTTATCTGGGCCTCTTCTCCCAGACACTCCATTACTACAATCTCTGCAGCACTAAAAGCTTACACATGGGGCCATATGTACCCGTACTACAAATAAATACCCGCGCAACAGCATAAAGGCATTCACGTTTACAATAAAGGGATGAGACGTGTGAGACATTTTGTTGTTGTTTTTTCAGTATTCAGCTTTCTTTTTGCAATTACAGTCTATTCTCCTGGCTTAATTAGGTCATGTGAGTTGTGCAAGTCACACTTTGCATGTGTGTGTGTGTATGTGTGTGTGTGTGTGAGGGTCACTCTGTCCCTCGCAGGGATAAATATTAGCCCTCGTTGTTTGCAAATAGGTGATGTATGGTGGCCATATCTCGTGGTGATGAATGTTTTTTAGAAATTTCCTCTCCTTTATCAATTGACTAACAAACCCATGTATCACTGCCACTCTCCCCCACTGCCCACATAAATTAAATAACCAGCTCTCTCCTTCTCTCCCCTCCATTTCTCACTTTTTCTCCTCATGTGCTTCCATGCTCTGCAATTCCCTTTTCATTATTCCTTTAACTTTATTCATTTTATTACATTTTAGTTATGTTATATTGGTTATCCCCTTTTACAAACACACATAAACCCATACACATCAGACCTACCTACAGCGCTGATGTTGGCAGAGTAATAATAACGCAGTTGCTACATACATCTCAATCGCAAATTTCCCTGTAACGTGATGGAGACAATAAAGGTGCTTTTCACTCTGATTACCTTTTTGCCTCCAGCATATTATTTGATGTACTGATCATCAAGCAAGATTTGACGTACTTAAGTACTGATCATGATGACAGAAAATATGTTTACTCCTTCCTGTTTATCACTGTGATGCTCTCTAAAGCTGCTGTCTTTCAGATGGACGGCATGTAAAGAGCTACAGGCTGGGACTGTGGGCGGGTTCTTCTCTGTCACCACATGATGACAGGAGGCCGATTATGCCAGAGTGCCATATTGTAAACTACTCATCATTAGCGGGCCCATCCCAGCTAACGACCGCACTGGAGATAAACAGGGGCGATGTGGAGAGTCATCTTAATCAGGAGGGCCGTTTAGAGTGGGGCGCTGTCATTAAGCACAGCTGTATCACACTAGGATATGGGAGATGTTGAGCTGTAAAGCTGTACTGTCAAACTAATCCAGGCCCAGCCTCGAGCTCCACAGGGGTCCGGTATTGTTCTGATCGTCCTTTAAATCCCAAATGATCCCGGGTAGAAAGATAACTGCCTAAAACACCCAAGAATTAAATTATTACCCACCATAGAGGGTCTGTAGTCAAAGCCTCCCAGCGACACTCACAAACTCCAGTCAATATGATGACAGTTGAATGAGTTGAAATTAGTGGTTTATTTTAATTCCACTCCCTTGCTCCTTCTGTCTCTGCTGCCGTGTTTATACACTTCACTCCCTTTTCTCCTCATCTCCCTTTCCAGCATCTCCAGCCTTCACCCTGCTGTTTTCTTTATCTTTTGACCATGGAGGTCATTGACTTCAGAGGAAAACAAATAGATCAGTAATGGTGAGAATGGTACTTGTACTTCTCTCTCTCTCTCTCTCTCTCTCTCTCTCTCTCTCTCTCTCTNCTCTCTCTCTCTCTCATTCACATACGTTAACATACATGTACACTGTGTATGTCCTCGAAGGAGGTTTTGTTTGTCTTCCCGGGTCAATGAACCTGCCAATAGGAACCAATGCAGAGGTGAACGATAATCAAGTACTTTTACTTATGTAGCAGTAGGTTGTTGTACTTTATGTTTGTTGAAGACTGTACACTTCTACTTCACAACATTACAGGGGAAATATTGCACTTTTTTTGCTTGACCACAGCTGTAATGAGGCATAAAAACTTTCCATTCAAAACATGAGATAAGACTAAGATAAAGCATATGCCAGATAACATATTATTCCCAAAATGTCAATGTTTTAGGAAATTTCTGGGACAAATCCCTAATATTTCTGTTGATACCTGAATGACTGAGATGACCAGTGAGCTGACTCAGCCTTCTTTTAATTTTTATGATTTGAAAGCAGGGAAATTGCTAATAATAGTTTACTTTTGCTTAATTATAACTTTGAAAACATGACTTTTACTTGATTATTTTCTTCACTTATGTGTTATTAGTTTTACTCGAATAAAGGATTGGGGTGCTTCTTCCATCGCTGGTTAAATGCAGAGAACCAAATTTTAAGCCTTAATTCCTACTATATCAAAGAATATATTTACAATCCTGTAAAAGTGTGATACATATTTCATAATAAAAAGTTTTACAGGTCAAATTTTAACCAACCAATTCAAGATATTTAAGGAAGCACTCAAGACTTAAGAAGTGTGAGATTACATGGCATTATAGCTGAGCAGCTGCGCATATCCATTTATTCTCTATTGAAATCCAACCACCAGCATTGCTTATATTCTCTGCATCTCCATCCTTATTTTCCTGCTGTCATCCACTGCTTCTAACATCTCTCTCATCATGTCCCTCAATAACCCTCTGTTGTCCTTCAGATGGACAGGCGTGAGTTGTGTGGACAGGCCGTAGCTCTCCCTACAAATGCTTGAACAACTGGAGGTAAATACATTGGAGACAGCCCATTTGTTTTGGGCCGGCGGTGATGCATGCTTTTGCAGCAAGCAGCACATTTTTACCACGCAGCCCAAAGCAGCTGTGAGTAATGGACTGCTCTGGCCTGTCCACTCATACTGCTATTTTTATTATTGTCTCCCTTATAGTTTTCATTTTTCATATCAGGGAGAGGGAGACAGAGGGAGAATGTACAGCTTTCCCTTCAAGTATGTTCTCTCCCTAAAAGAGGCGGGAAGTGAGGCCCCACATTCCCCCTTCCACTCACTTCATCATCTTCCATCAACCATCCCTCGCTTTTTTAGTCGGACTGACAGGTTTTGTTGGATGGAATGAAGATACAAATAAGGGATTATCAACAGACAAAACAATAACTCAGGTTGGACAGCTTCATAATAATTTTTTATCAATCCATCACTGCTTTTGTGGCATCTTCTGGGGTTCAGACTCTTGGAGTATTCTGCGATCTGTGAATCCTTGAGAACAGAAAATCAGTTTGAACCAGCACCTTCATCAAAAAGCGCAGATGATGCTGCTGAATAGAACATAAAAATGCGTACATACTGAGGACGTTGTTACCACAGCACAGAAAAAGCTTGGCTCTGGATTTGAAGATGATTCACTAAGTAGCTAAAATTATCTCATGCTCCGGGCCCCAGGGAAGACTGGTATTTTGCATTGAAGCACATGTATGGGCACCTATAATGGGTGCCTCTTAATTCCAGTGACAGTTTTACAGGTCCTGAGTTATGGAACCACAGCCATGCTACTCGTTAGGCCCTAGCCAGGCTTCACACTGGGTTACACTAATACACTTCCTTCCCCTTGCCGCCCTTTCTCCCTGCACACACACAAACACACACACACATAAGCAGTAAACCAGCCATACACACATTTATGAAGACTAGCACATGCACCCAGATCCAGAGAGGTACTGGCCCACACAATTCCTATACACACCTTTCTTGTGTAATGGGGGTTATTTGTTCAAGTTGTTCAGCCGATGTTAGTAGCTGCTATCAGATTTATTTCCTCCCTTCTGCCCTTCATTTTGTGCATCTCTCTTCCACCTACATTTTCTTCTCTCTTGCCTACCAGGACAACAC
This sequence comes from Lucifuga dentata, assembly GCA_014773175.1. Lineage (NCBI taxonomy): Eukaryota > Metazoa > Chordata > Actinopteri > Ophidiiformes > Bythitidae > Lucifuga > Lucifuga dentata. Next base: position 56,870 of record VXCM01002865.1, on the reverse strand, counting down.
CTTCTCCCTCTCCCTCCATCCCCCTGCTCCTACACCGACAGTAGCGGGGTCCTGCTGGGTGATCCATCTCTGTCAGCCCGCTAAAATGATAATGCCAATTAAAGCTGAGGAGTAATTGCCCTCCACTGCCTCTGATCCCCTGCAGACCCTCAACAGGAGCCATGGCCCCAAATACGAATAAGACCCAGGCCCCCAGAGGCCTTCGCTGGGCGAGTGTGAGGACAGGTGGGGAGGAGAAAGGGAAGAAGAGGAGGTGGGTTGGAGGGCGAAGGGAGGAGGGGTGATTTGTAACTTTTAACCTCCACTGATCACCAATGGCCTTGACGAGGAAGGAGAGGAGGGGAGAGGAAGAGATATCACACACATACAAAAGCACACAAACACACAGGTAGTTGTTGCACATGAATGAACACACACATATATGTTCAAGGTCACTGTCAAAGGACTTATGGCCCTTGCCACTGCACACAGACTTTCAGTGTGAGGAAACTAATAGGAAGTGAAAGGACGATCTGGCAGTGGACTGTAACACCACTGATCAGAGGTGACATTGCTGCACTCTGTCATGGGGAGGTCAGTGGGGCCACCATTATTACCGCAGCGGCTATCACAAATTCACTTTTAGGGTTACTGTCTTCCTTCTGATAATGTGCACAATGCATCGTTTCACTCTCAAAATGTCTCAAAATCAAAATGTCTGCTTTTAAAGCTAAAGTGTATATCATGCACACGTGAAGTGGCGTGACCAACTTATAGCCAATGGTCTTTGTGACTTACTGTGTCCTCATTCTTTTCTACAGGACTCCACTGTATATTGTCCAGTAAAGCAGAGGTGCTGTGTAAATAATCCAAAAACTAGATGCCTGTCTGAGCAAACACCCTTGCCCTGAAATAACACATAGATGCCAAGCCTCCCCTCTAATGTGAGTATGTGAATGTTACTATGTTTGTCTTTACTGTATTTTTTGGGAGAAGTTATTTAAAATCTATATGTTTTACTCTTTCTCATAACTGTAACTGATGGGAAACAATATGGATCAAACTTGTTCAGTTAGAATTGCTTGTTAGTGTCTGTTACTTAGCAGGATATCTCAAAAATTACATAACACAGAATACTTCACAAACACATCAACATCAACAACAACTCCATCAACAACTCCTTAAAAATTTTACAAACTCAACACAAAATCGAGGTCACACTTGCCATCAGTGGGATTAAATGGGTTAAATTCACCACCAACCAGGCAGCAGTGACAGCTCATGCATCACAGCGTACTTATGACAGGTCTGCATTGCACGAGCATGTGTCAGTATATTATGACCGCTCAGTTGCAAGAGTGTGTGGGTGGAAGGCTGGATGCCGGGTGAAGTGTGTGGGTGGCTGTTAGCACAGCTCTGTCACCTGTCATGACCTGTGGCACAGAACAGCCAACAAGTGAAGAACAGGACACAAGGCTGCAAGATGGAAACCATCCCTTTGATATTATAATTCAGCCTTTTATATGGTTTGCATAGATGGAAGGCGGTGTCACTGCTTAATTGGTTCAGTCTACGATGCCTCATGGTCTCCTTCACACTGTAGAAAACATGAGAGATGATGTTGTGTTGCATGGGTTGAAGATTGCACTGTGTACTGCATGAGATGATTAGAGGTATTGTGTTGTGTAATGTGTGGTTTGAGGTGTTTAGTTACATTATGTGTTGTATGGGTTGAGGCTTCAAAAGGAGGCCATGCTGGAAGAAGGCACTGCAGCCTGAACATCAGGAGAACAGCTGACAAACTCCACTACGGAGACCCAATAAGCTCCATCGCAAGACTAATGATCACCAGAGCCTCAATGTGACAATAATCTCCTCTAACTTCATCAACACAATTTATGCCAGCCAGCCACCAAATGCTTTCAATATGTCCTGCATTATGATTCTCCTCTCAGCTAAAATAATACTTACAGTAATAATAATAACACATGGAGGACTGCATCGATTCTGCAGGGCTAGTCTATGCTATGTGTCGTACTGCTTTAGCACCACATCGCAGGCTGATGCTAACATTGACTTATTACTACAGAGCGTGCCGCCAAATCCATAATTAGACTCCTTTTGTTGCCCCTGTTGTTGTTGAAAATGTAATTATGAAAGATGAAACACAGCCTTCAATGAGATGGCTGTAAAATAGCATAATTAATATGGGCTTTTGCGAGAACAATCCCCGCTTTACGGGAGCCCCGCGTTGGCCGTGAAATTAATTAAGTGTGCCAGGATTTATGGCCTATACTCGGAAATGAAGAGAATTAATTGCAGGCTGAAGATGGATGGTTGCTGGAAAATGATGACGCCCCGGACCTTGTGGGGGGAGGCATCTAACTGCTTTAGGGGGGCACTGTTGGAGAGGAATAGAAGGTTTTGACACAATTATACACCCCCAGCCAACAGCTGGGCCAGTGGTGGGATGGAGTACTTTTTGGGCCAGCTTGGAGTTATGAGATTTTTTACACCTCCAACCCACCTGCACACTACATATGGCCCCAAGGTGGAGCTGGTTTTTGGCAAAGCGGTTCTTAAAGAGCAGAGTTGTGTTTTGTTGGCTGTTTGATCACAGATGACTTATATCTCATTCTACACATCTTCATCTATCTACTTTACATTCAGACACATGAACAATAACCATGTAATTGAACACAGTTATGACAATTATAGCATAAACAAGATTATCGTTGCAAACATTCTGAAGCTAACGGTGCATGACAAGAAGAAATTACTGAGTATGTGTGCAGCGCTTTAATGATAAGAATTATCTTCTATGTATTGTCTTTTCTACAAAAAAAAAAAAANAAAAAAAAAAAAATAGTAGAATGCAGTTATAGTTCATAAAAGAGTGAGATACATAAAAATCTAAGGAATACTAAAATCATGACATTAATATTGGTGGTATTACATTCATAGTAGCGGTCATGACCTCTGCTGTGAAGCGCGTTAAGAAGGAGAATGAAGAGAAATTAGCAAACCACATGTTTTATTAAATGGCAACCAATATTAAACACACTCTGTTAACTATGACCTCCTACAGAGTCTTTAGACCCTAAGCCCTAACCCTCCTACTGCCCCTCTACTGAGTATTAGGTGCGTGTGTGTGTGTGCATGTGTGTGTGTGTGTGTGTGTGTGTGTCTGTGTGTGTGTTGTAATAATGGAAGGCTAATTACCCACCTCCCATGTCCCTGGACAGCGCCACAATGTCTGGGTTAGCTTTGTGTGTGGGATGGTTCATGGTGGTAATTAGCTTGATACACACACTCTCACACACACACATACACATACCCTCACAGACAAGATAAATGAAAGCCGAGTGGGTGTCTGTTGTTGGACAGTTGATTGGGAAGGTACTAAGGGAGTGTCTGGGGTCTCCAGAGCATGTCCGCTCTGATAATTATGTGTGTCCATACACCTTCGTGTGTGTGGTTGTGTGTGAGTGCACACTCCTCCACTAAGAAGGAGCTGTTAGCCCAAATTGCTGTCTCTTGTCTCATTGTCAGAGTGATTATGAAATATTGTTTAATTTACTGGGTGGTAGAGTCTTGTGTGATTTTGATGAATCGGAGCTTTTATTTCTTCATTCCCTTTATTGTCTAGTGGTTAGGCGTCGAGTGTTTGTGCGCTCAAGTGTGTTGAGTTCTCCATTGGTACCCATGTGAATAGACCTACAACATATTACAAACCACAGTGATAAAAATGTGTGCGTAATGTGTCGAAATATTAGATACCTGGAAGTTGAGAAGCTGAAAAAATTCCATAAAAGGTGCCTTGCTCTATGAAGTCATGGTGATATGACAAATAGTTTGATAAAATGAGTTATAGACCACCATCAAAACCGCAAATCCTATTCTCTGTACTACACAAACGTGTGTGTGCATTGGCGTGTGTATGTGTCTGTGGAGAAGGTGAGGAAGCTGCAGTACTTACAGGAGAGAAGTAGGCAGGGGATGAGTTCCTTAGAAAGTGAGCCAGTGAAAGAGTGAGTGTGTGTGTGTAAGAGAGAGAGAGGGAGGTCCAGGCCCACTCTAATTGATTATACTGCTATCGACAGGGACGCAGAAAAACAGGCACTCACTTTCCTCTTGATTGAATTAAACACCTTTTATGCGGCAAATCGATGAGACAGAGATGATAGGGGGTGGATGAAGGAATAAAGGGAGAGGAGAGCTGGGTGTTATGATATGCAGAGGTGATATCTGTCTTTAGGGTTCTCTCTCTCTCTCNACACACACACACACACACACACACTCACTCACTCTCAAAGACAGGTGAGAGGTCCGGTGCCATGTTGTAATTCAGGCAAATCAATGCTTTTAAAGCATTTAGCCATGCCTGGTGATGAAGTACAATCAGAATAGGCCGGCCAAGCAATATATGTCCCAGGCCCATATCAATCATAATTACAGGGCCAGGCTGGGACAGTGCAGTGAGATGGAGGGATGACTGGAATCCACTCCTCCATTCACTGCTTTTATAGTTTGATCAAAGATGAATAGTAAAAAGAGGATTGCATATCAGACAGCCCCTGTAGGGCCTCGCAGACAATGATGGGACAGCAAAACCCATCTGCTCTTCATCTTACATTATGTGTAGTTACATTTAATTTAGTGTGATGAATCTATAACCTTTTAAAAGATTTTGTTCTTTTGCAATTTGCCTTAGAGGGGAAGACATGAATTGAAGGTCTCTGGCTGGAACTGAAGGACATTGTAGTTAGACCAGTAGGCCACCAGGACACACTACAACCGGAAAATATCGAAATTCACATTTGTATATAAAGGACCATACCAGCAATTGTGCATGTTTGAGCCCAATATACACGTATACAACCTGCATACATAACAACCAATTTCCAAAACATAAAAGTTTTCCTGTTATTTTTTTGAATCCCCAGTCTTTCAAAATCAAATGTTCAGGTGATAAACCTATCTTAGAATGCAATGTTTCGCCTTCTAACATTTTTGCAAGATTGTAGAAGAGACGGTCATTTTAATTTCTTGGTAAAAGCCATCTTCACCTGGGCTATATTTCCTGACAGAGAAGTATATTGTCTTCCATGCTCTGTGTTGGATCAGTTAAATAAAGTTACTTTGGCAAAACAAACCTAAGAGACATCTTGTTCGCTTTAATGGATTATGTATCTCAAGCGTGTTTAAAGTCTCTATAAGTTGATTTTAATAGCATACTGTAATGAACTGAAACCAATGGCAGTCTGGAAGGCTGAAAAAAAATCTTAAATTTATTGCCAAAGTACTATATTCTGAGAATTGATTGGCAGTAACACAATGTTTATATGTATGTCATATGTTGGGCTCAAACATGTACAATCGACGTTCTTTAAACCATAAATCAAAACAAAAACAGACTGATGTTAGAAAGCATCAGTATCTCACCTCACCAATCACCAATCACCATGACAATAGATGCGGGAAAAGTGACATCATCTGCGCTGACATGGCATGATCAATACAAAACGGGTGCCTAATCATTTAAAAACTTAAATGTTCTCTAATTAGTGCACACTGATCCATTTTGGCCAAGATTTACTTTCACAGAACCTCACTGGTAAGAATCTGAAGAGTATGACCTCATGTTGCCCAAGGAGACCCCCGCCTGTGGCCCGACCTAATCAGCTCCTTAGCCCGGCCATAGGGCCACTGCAGCCACATTAGTCACCAACAACCCCCCTCATCACTGACCCCAAGAAACCACCACACTAACTCTGTAGTCCGGCTCAGCCAATCAACACTGCTGTCAACACTGCCCAAACCAATTAAAGTGTCTAATGAGCGTCTTGTATAACACTAACACGGCCATTAAAGAGCATTTAAAGAGAGTTCAGGGGTATCGGGTGAAGGGCTGTGGGTTATGGCGTCATGGCTTATTAGTATTCAAGCAGCGTTTGGTTTCCATTAAGGTGACGTTCGCAAGCGCCTCAGGTGTCATGATGGAACCAGCTCTGGTGATGTGATGATTCACATATCTGAGACTTTCTAAACAGCTTTCAGTCCAATGAGAACAATCCCTCCCCCCTCCTCATAAAAAGCTTTTGATTTCATTTGTGAGTATGGAGATCTGCAAGAAAAATAAATAAATAAGTGTGTACAAATGTGTTTGAGAAAACAGTGACTTGACAATATTACACAGGCACTCAGTTTAATACCCAGCCATAATATTGCTGAGGGAACAGGCCCAAGGCGCTACTCTCTTTTATTAGTCATTCACTGGGATTATGGACACATTGCTTCCATTACCTAAGAGAGAGAGGAGCTGAAGCCATGTCCCCCTGGGGTTGGCAAAATAACTCTCTCTCTCTCTCTCTCTCTCTCTCTCTCTCTCTCTCTCTCTCTCTCTCTTTCTCTCATGCACAAACATTCACATGTATTTTATGGCTTAAATAGATTTGGGCGTCAATGCACGGACACACACACACTCACTCACGTGGAAGCATGCACACTCCTACACACTCCCTCATTAAGATAAACACAGGCCTCTATGAACCCTTTTTACCAGCAGGATAATAGAATCAATATTGCATGTAAATAAATGGCAACTAAATAGATCCATAATAAAATCACTGAAAGCCATTAGATCACAGAGGCTTACTGAATAACATTTTTACTTGTGCATTTGTGAGTGCTGTGTCTATATCGCTTTGTTTGTTCCGGTTCTTGTGTCTCTTTATGTTTTTCATCTCGCTCGTCAATGCTGTTAAATCTCGGTGCCCTATGCAGAGGTGAGTGGAGGTCACATGTGATCAGGTCAGGACTCATGCACACTGCATCCTCAAATGCACTAACACAAACATGCAGCCAGCAAACACAAGGGTTTTGTCAACAGTGATGCAATAAAACTGATGGATGGCAGGAGAGAGGGGAAGGATGGACAGATGAATTTGATTTGTCTCAATGTAGAGAAACTAGAAAGTGGCTGGGGCCCTACATCAGTGCATTACCATTACAGTCGTGAATGCATGTATATAAATCAATTACCAATCGATAAGATTTTTCAGTTTGCATAAATCAGATTGTTTTCAGCAGCAGTCTCTGTCTCTCCTTGGGTTCTGTCTCCCTCCCTTTTCTTCCTTAGTGATTTTACTCTTCACCTTCATCTTTCTTCTTGCGGCCTGTCATACCCCCTTTCTCTCCGCACAAGCTTCCGACTTTGATGTGACATTGCTTACAAAAGAATATAATGTGCTCTGGGACAGAGATCTGTATCAATCTATCATGTTATTCTATATACTGAATATTTCACAAGTTCAGATGAACACGCATCTGCTGGCCTACCAAGGCATAAATGCATAATTCAGTTCTGCGTGGCTCAAAGCATTTAGCAAATGAGTTTATCCAGACTGATTTAAATTGTAAACAATAGTAGAATAATTAATTATATCTAATAACTCTGTCTGATAATTGTGTGGTATGATTTTTATCAGTCCATACTTCACAGATTCACAATTCCACACTTGTGATGGATGGAGATAATGACAAACAAAAGAAAAGTAAAACCCCTGCCAGTGGAAAAACAAAATATTCCATTTTATTTAGAATGCCCAATAAAATCCCGAACAAGTGGAATTCATGTTCAAAATAGAGTTGAGATGCATGAGCATAGAAACATGAGCAGGGGAAAGTAGCTGCCCGTTGACATCAATTCAGAGAATTAATGCGTCCCAACAAATCTTGTTGTTTTATTTTCGCCATCACGCTGTGCCTCCATTATGCGCTTTTAGTCATTAGGGCTGATACTTAATGATTGACACCCAGTTAAAGTGCACCTTCAATGCATCACTTATCATGACCTGCACATGTTTGCCACTGACACATGCATACATGCATGTATGCGCACGTATTAATATTTACACTCGTAAACACACAAACACACACAGCCAAGCACCCTCTCTCCTAAACCCCAACGTGGGCATAAATTTCTCCAGCTGTGACTTAAAAGACAAATAGCCAATAAAAGTGCCAGGGGTGTTCACACATGCGTTTTTGGCACAATCAAATCAATTTCCTCTAAGTAGCCATAAACATGTTCTCTTTTAAAAGGTGTGTGAGGGGTCCCATTATCCCAGGGCCCCTAGTTTTCTCGTCTACCCCAGAGGTCTCTCTGCAGGGATCAGCATCAAGGCCTAATCTGTCTCAGCCCGCTAGAATCATCTGTAGCTTTCAGACACAAAAAGATCAGGACCTCAGCCACGTCCAGTCCCTCTGATCACAGTCATATGTCCATTAATCAGTAGCAGGCAACACAGTGACCAAGACATTTCCTGGCAGGGGGTCAGGGTCTAGGGAGATGCCCCTGTCCTGCTGCAGGGCCCAGGCTGCCCTGCAGGCCTGCATCAGGGAACACATAAGGTGTTCTGTTGTGGTTTTGGCTGTTATTAATCAGAAATTAGTGTGATCTCAAACTTCAGGGATTCAACTCATTTCATCTGTTATCCCCTTACATTTCTAAGTCATCCATCTTCACTACCTCAGTGTTTTCCTCCATTGTAATACAGTTAACGTCGTGTCTTCCAAGGGGTATTGAGACTACAATTACCTTGGTTGTCCTTCCCATGGTGAATGATTGTAATTGTAATTGATTATAACCACTTTTTGCATATAAATCTCATGTAAAGCACCCCACCCCCACTTCCGTGTTCACTTTCTTTGCTCTGTTGTCACTGTCTGCTAAACCTTGGGCCTCTGGCTTACACTCATGGGAGTTCACATTCAGCTCCTACAAATCCAGTTAATATTCAATGGCTCATTAAAGATTGACTGCGAGCTGTAAAAGAGAAAATCACACACATATAAGATCACCAAATCCTGCCTGTAGCTTATAATTGTGCTTTATGGAGAAGCTTTGGTCCTGCTGTTCCCCTGGTCCTAGTTAGTGAAGGTAAGGATGTATAGACCTGCATGGTGGAGATCGTAGCCTGGCCCTGGTCGACCCAGTCCTACCCAGGCTATAAACGCCAGACTGGGGCAATCAGGCAAAGGATTGTCCCCCAGAGAGAGCAGTTCATTTCTACTGCTGAAATATTTAGGGGTCTGAGGATTCCCTAAGAGATGAGAGATAGCAAATGTTAGTCACAACCTTGTATGTAAGATGGGAGAAGTAATCCCTCCATTTCCCAGGCCATGTGACTTGATGTTAAAACAAATTTGAACCAGAACATTTAACTTGGAATTAGAACTGAAACTGACTAGTCAATTAAATGATTAGTCAGCTAATTGGATAAGATAACCAAATAATTGCTGGTTGTAGTTTCCTAAATGCAAAGATTGGCTTTGTTTTCTCAGTTTAATATTACTGTGTTATCTGGGTTTTTGGGCAAACCATGCAATCACTTTGGGCTCTGGTAACTTATTATTTTTCTAAGTGTTTTGACTAAATACTTAATCAACTAATTAGAAAAAAAAATCTAAATTGATTGGTAATGAAAACTAGTTACACCTCTATTATTGTTGTTGTTTTCTGCTTTCTCATATTATAGTTAAATTGTATGACAAATTATGTCTATCTCTCTTTCTTTAGTATCTCTCTCTCTCTCTCTCTCTCTCTCTCTCTCTCTCTCTCTCTCTCTCTCCCTCCCTCTCCCTCTCCCCTTTTCTTTCTCTCTATCTATCTGACCCCTGTAACCCTTTCAGTTTCCCAGGGGCCCCTGGACTAGGCAACGCCACAAACACAATTTCCGTAATGTCATTTGCAGCATGGATGAAGGAGAGAAAGTCCTGGCTGTCAAAACCACCTCAACGCTGCAGCAGGCAACTCAACCTGACACTTGACAGATTCTTAGGTTTGTACAAATGGACAGCTCCCCAACACCCCCTCCTCCACCTCCCACCTCTCTCTCATTTCTCCCCTCCACCAGCCAGCAGCACCTTATGCCTTATTCCTCTTTCTCCAAACCTTCTACTCTACCATGACCCTACTCAACAACTTTCATAAAGTGTTACCTTCACCCTGTCTGCTAAGAGCATCACTCCTTCACTCTCCCCATATCAAATCGGCCAAAATTACTGCATTATTAAGTGTTTGTGAAGGGCCAAGTCTACTTATCGGATTTAATTAAATCATGCTGTCATGTGACTCCTGCTCTTACGTGATGCACAAATATGGAGTTCTAAATGATTGATTGAGAACTAGCCTAACATGTATAATTCTTTAGTTCAAATCCTTGTCAATTATCTGTTAATGTGCAGGGGTTACATATCATGTAAAATATATTGTGTAAAAATGCACTTAAACAGTGTTTTCTGTGTTACCATTGTTCTTTATGGTTTATCACTTCACCTCTGTACATGCCTACACCTCTCTCTCATAAAGAAAGGTAGGACGCCCTCAATCATTGGGTCAATCAATGGAGATGATTGGACCAGTGAACAGGAACACATTGGGTTAACACCTCCAACCTCCTCTGCACCTGGTGCGACCTGCAGTCACCCAGCATGTGCTCACATCCCATTTGTCACTGCAGTTTTCCTGGAACAGGGGGATAAGATTGAATGGGCCGCCGTGGAAATATGATTTTCAGTACGCATTGTTAACTCGCCAGTGTAAGTCTTTTGCCAAATTCTATCAAAGTGTGCAACTGTGTATTAAATGACTATCAAAAGGCCAGCCATCATTTTTCATGCCGTAACCATGGTGTGCCCCAGGACTAACCCCCTATGATCACAGAGAATGCTGCTGCTATTGATCCACTGTGAAAATGTGTTGACACTAGATATGATGGTGGCACAGACAAATGGAGGCGAGATGGTCAGGAGTTTTGGATATGAATCCATGGTTAGTTTGTCAGAGGGGTGCATGGCGCGTGCAAAGGGGCTAGGTTAATATAGACACTTGCTCTGCGTAAAGATGGAGAATAGACCATAGAGTCACTTTCTTCCCACGCTATAGCCAAATGTTTGGTGCTTTGCCGCAGTGATCCATATGGAAGCAGGTGGGCGCGAGGCCCTGAGTGGGTGAGAGAGGGGTCCCAGTGGGCAGTGGGTCATGGATCTTGGCTTGATGAAACACCAGAATCTCCCACAGCAGAGAATAGTGGCTGAATGTGATCTTCAGTGTGTAGGAAGAGAGCTGGTTAAAGTTTAACCAGCCCCATCCTGTTCACCGCCAGGCCCAGAGCCAGACCGGGCCTTACAGCCTCCACCCCCACTGACCCCCACCCTGTTAGGGACAGAAGTGATGGATCGCCCCTGTCATTGTGCCCTGTGAGAGGACAGCAGCAAAGGGGGACCTGGACTTCTTGTTAATCTGACCCACTGAGTCAGAGTGGACAACACAACACATTATGACAACCCCCCTCCAAAAAGCAAAAAGAGAACACATGGCATGTAAGTAAACTCACCCGCCTACATATTAAGAATGAACGCTCTCCTCTTTTCCTATTTATTCAGCCTATTTACACTCCCAGTCCCCATAAACCATGATAGGAATGCCTTAGAAGCCGGGTGTGTTTGGTGAGGAGTATAAAAAGAACAGAGAAAGTTGGGGAGAAAGAGAAAAATGAGAAGTGGAGGAGAGAGCGAGCAGCTGTGTGGAGTGACAGGATGCAATGCAGATGAGTAATGGACCTGGATGAACTCATGATATTGACGAGTGATCAGTCATACGCTGACGCCATCTTTGCCCCAACCCATGTGTTCACTCGCATAGTCTGGTGTAATATTACTGCTGTTTCTCTGTCTTGATTGTAAGAAAGAGATACATCAAACCAATAGGACACAAACAAAAAATCTTACAGAAAGATGATCATGTCTAAATTATAAAGGGGCTTAGAGAGACCATGACTAAAGAACAAATTTACATTATAGAGGTTCTGTGGTTTCTGTAGAAATTCAACTTGATTGGTAATTAGTTTCATTTGTATTTTACAATTTTTTTGTCCTCATCATGACAAATAAACAGTATTTTTCATTCAAAGGGTCTGATGAAGTTATCAGTGCAGAGGTTATCCTGTAGTGAGTATGTATTTATTCCAACTTACAAATGAGGAAAACATCAACAAAAGTAACAACACTTCTGCATATAAACCTTGCAAAATTTCTTAAAAAGTGACTAAAGATTTTCACCTACGGATTATTTCCCTAAAATTTAAGGACAACAAATGAAAATTTGAGGATGACTTTAGTGGCTTGAAAATTTAAATGTCATTTAAAGAGTATTCAGAAAAATAAATCATGCTAACTTGTAATGGCCCTCCTCTTGATTATTATGTTTCCCTTGGGGTGAGTTGACAAAGTTAATTTTACTGGTTGGTTAAGGGAACAGGATGTCAAGCCCTCACGTGCAAATGTAATGATGTGAAGGACATGGGTCAAGTTTACCATTTGCTGGAAAAAAAAAAAATCTTGAATCTGTTCTCCTTCGTTCTGTGACAGTGGGGTCAGAGCTCCACCCATTTGGGTCTAAACTAGCAACACTGGGTGTCAGTAGGTGACAAAGCAGGGCTCCATGCAGCCAGACTTGATCATGGATGGACATGTGTGCATATGTGTGTGGGTGGAGGGGTTGACATACACGTGCTGCACCTCTCTCAGCTGACTCTGAGAATATGTTTGCGTGGGACAAGTCCACCAAGACCCATCCATCAACCAGGCCCAAATACGTCCTGCGCCACTGTTGACATGGGGTTAACAACTTGACACTGACAGAGGTGGGCGAAGCCCGCAGCAGAATGGCGACTGAGACAGAAAGAGAGATGGATTGGACTATGATCGACATTCAATTTGAATTATTACAAATATTTCCATTTAGCAGAAAATTGAGCACATGATCAAGTGTGTGCTACTGTGCAAGTGGAAGTCATTTTCTTGTGCGTTGTGCAGAACACAGAAACAGTTTGATCAAAACCATTCACACACAGACTGCAACCATTTCTAGTGACTGTTCAGCATTCAGTGGGGTGGACCTGAAACAAACACTGGTGTATCTTCTCACTTGTCCTTAGTTTAGTGTGTGGCTCAAAGGCTAAATTGACAAGCTGGTCTGCTCAGCAGCCAGAGTTGAGTTATGCTCATGAAGACAATAAACTTCCTTCCTCTCCGTAATCACTGTGCATTATTACACATTAAACATGTACTAATGTACAAGTGATCAATTCTGTGGTAAAGCAACAGCCAGAAAGTGATTAAAAACTTTTAGGGTGCATTGATTTAAAAACTACTTTGTATGGCTGTATGAAAAACATGAACTACACATGAAGTTGTAAATCAAGGCCTACCAGCAGGTCAGGATGTCGGGAAGGGTCCTGACCAATAGAAGCTGAGAATGTAAAGTAAATCTCAGATGGCTGTGGCAGGGATGCAGGTGGAGGAAAACGCAAGGGAAATGTAGTGTAATCTCAGCCTCAGCCACGTTATCAGCTGGGCTTTTTAACACAGGGGCCAATTTAATTGCACTTAAAGCAGAATGGCAGAACATCAATCTTGATGAGTGGATCTGCATCACAGTTCTCCCAGGCCAATCTATCACTATCCATGCCTCTAGGTAGCCTCCCCCCAACTCTAACGCACTCATACATGCCCTTACTCCCTTGCCATTCCATCTGCACAATCCCATCATGCTCTTTTTTTTATTTATTTTTTTTATAAAAGCATATATTCCATATGTATTGTATATTACATTGGAGCACAGTTGGAAAAGCAATAATATGAAAGCACAAACAGCATTTCTAGATTTAAACATGTGTAATCTGCTTGAAACATACTCAATATACTCCAGTAGAGCTGTTCTCACATTTAACCATGTAAGGTCACAATGTGAAAACATGTCCAGAAATGTCTAAGCTTCTTAATGGAAACATTTAGAGTAGAAACAACTTACTCCTCTTTGCTGTTCCAGAATACTTTGACTTAGATACAGAGGCTGTTTAATTGAAATCAAGATCACATCGTTTATCATTCATCTTCACTGACTATTAAAAGCATCTTAAATACCGGTGAACAGGCTACTTCAGTTACAGTGTTAACTATGGGACAGCTTGAATGAGAAACAAATATCTGTGTTGTTTTTCTTATATCTGTCCAATTTACATAATTTTGTCCCCTTATTGCTTCTTTATCAGTTATTATTTCTGATCAAATTTTTTTGTTAATCTTTGAGTTTTTAATGTCCCACCTCAGTAAAAGCCCCCCTCCCCCTGCCAAAAAAAGAAAAAAATATGATCATGCATTAACATTATGGGCTATATTTCTTACATGCACTTTTCCCATTTAGTAATGATGCATAAGTATGGGAAATAGACACATTAGGGCTTAAGCCAGTAGTCCTGTGGTTAGAGAACGGTAACTACCTCCTGTGCTATAAGCATCTTGAACTCTTAGTGGCTTCAAACACTTAAATACAGAGAGTACTGGCTTCATTAAAGGCCATAAAGCATAAAGAGGACTTATGTAGAGCTGAAAGCCAGCGACACAGCCTACACAGGAGTAATGGCCCCCTCTCTCTCAACTTCTCTCTCTTTCTGTCCCNACCTTCTCAACTGCTACATTAGCAGGGATAATAAATGAGACTCTGGCATCACAAGCATAAACTTTTTATGACCCCCTCTAACCAGCCTTATCAAATGTGGATGTGATTACTCTGCCAGGTGACAGATAGGGATATGGATAGACAAGTGAAGGCAGTGAAGGAGTGCAGCGAAAAATGCAGACATATCTGGGCAGTGAGTTGATGGACTCAGTGGAAATAATTTTTTAATATTATGTACTTGAAGGAATGATGAGTAGAGGAAAAAACGGGAAGAGGAAGTATGAAAATAAAGGAAGAGGAATGAAAAATGAGAGTAGGATGAGGGAGGTGAGAAGTGGGAGGATGGGAGTGTCTCGAGTGCTGCTCTGGTTAGTTGTTCTGAATGGGCTGGTAAGATGGAGTGGACAGGCTGTATGGGCCTCACTGAAAGGCTTCTTTCTCCTCTACATGATAACTTTGATCCCTCCTGTTTCCACACACCAGTCAGCAATATTGTTAAGCAGCAGTGGGTTAATACTTTAACCAGCTCCTGGTATGGAGAAGAAGGGATGGGGGTATGCCCAGCCCCCACTTTCTAATGCTACAGCTGTTTATGCTGATGTTTCTAGTTTTGCCAAACTTTAAGTACAACATGCTATAATAATATGGTTTAAATAGTCAATTTTCACCACAAGCAATATCATTACTTCATCAGTAATTTGGGATAAGTGCACCTTTGGCTACCGCTTAAATGCCATTTCAGGGTTTGGACAGTGGAGACCAGAACAATATGTGAGCATGCCTGAAGGTTTACACTGTCTATGCATTCCCATAACATACAGTAAACAGTAATGTTAATCACTTGGGTTTCACAAAGGTTGTTCCTCTCCCTCATATATTATTTTGTTATTTTCCACTGAAATGCATAATTTCTATTGCAAGAATAAGATGTGATAATAAAATAGTATTTTCCTGCTGCAAAACTCACAGTAGCTACTGTACCATGTTGGCTGTATGACTGATAGTGTAGAGATGCATGCTAAACATGTGTGACATGCAGCTTTTGTTCTGCCTCATTAACGAACGGACTGAGTATGAAGAGATCAGATTAAAGGTAATTAAAATGACAAAAACACACCATCATTCCTAATGCAGCTGTAATGATGGCCTAGCATAGCTGAATGCAGGCCTGTTTCTCTTTGCTCTCTCCCTGTTCCTCCCTCCATCATCCCTCTCTCTAGCTCAGTTGTGGCTACAGAATCATTAACCTGGCTCTGTGAGGAGGATGTGCTGACAGAACACCCTGCTATTGTGCTTCCTGTCATCTTCAGGAAATCAGGGCTTCCCCCTGCTGTTGAAGTAAAGCACCCGTAGGTGATGAGCAGTGGCAATCTTTCTCTTCATTCCTACTTTTGTTTCGTTCCACTCCTCCTATAGCTCATTATCCATATCCCATTCTTGGTGCCTTTGCAATAACTGTACAAGCATGACAATACAGTATACAAATTAAAAACAGTGACACAACAAAAAAACTGCCTCAAAAATTACTAAAGAGCTAAATCAATGCCTCTCTAAATGTCTAAAAGAAATTGCTTTTATGTCATTAAACCGCATAATGTTGTCATGAATTCCTGCTATTTCCTGCAATCCTATAGTATTTAAGAAGTGCATGTGGTTGTGTTTGTGTGCACACGTGTGTCTTAGTACAAATGATGGAGTGGGTATGCTCTGTCATGAGTGGTGCAGAGTTGATGCTTCCTTTACATGGCAGCTGTGAGGCTCCAGTGATGTATCAGAGTCAGCAGAAGCATTGATCAGAAGCAGGGTTAATCATTGCTTTGAGAACCCAGTGTAGAGAGAGGCTACCTGGGGAGAAGTCAGCTAGGCGAGTGGGCGGCTTCTCCACAGGAGGCCTGCAGCTTTACAGTAAAGGAATACTAGCAGGAAGACGTAACTTTTTGCCTGTCTCTTTGCATATCAGTTATTCAAAATAACAACATTTTCTGTTTATGCGCATAGTGTGGGGGCTGACGGGACCAGCACTGTAATCCCCTCAAATGAATGGACTTCAGAGATGTGGGCAAAGTGAAGCCGGATCTGTGCTGTGTCTACTCAGCAGCCATGTTCACCCTCCTGAGCTGCAGAGTTAATAATTCAAAGGAGAGCAGAGGGACGAGGTCTTAGGACTAAGTGACAACACACAGAGCGGCAGAGTCAGTTAAAGTCCCAATCCTTAATTTTTGGGACCATAGAAATTTGAGCTAAATTGCTATACAGAATTAAAAAGTGTCTTACTGGTGAAAAAATTACATTTTATTTTTGTGTTATTTAGTGTTTGTGTATTGAATACCTAATTAATCAATGCCTATTCAATTAATTACATGGATAAAGTGATTGTAGTATGATGGTATGAAGGACCATTATGATAGGACCATTATGTGAAGAAATAAATATCCCAAAAATAAATATCCCAAGCAAGGGCAACAGAAAATGTGATGTGGATTTGACTTGATTACCTAATTTAAAAAAAGATGCACAGTATTTTTTTAAAATTCAGTTCTATTTATCTGCATTTAAAAGTGTTATGTGTTGCATAACATTCATGTGTCTTGTGAAGAAGGATATGTGTATATATGGGCAAATATTGTTAGTTTATTTTTTACAAGGACAGTGCTCATCAGTTAACAGAATAAAAACACAGAGTTAATCCAGGAGGAAATTAAAGTCAAATTAAAGAGGTTCTGTAACTATTAAATAAATGACATTTAAGTTTAAAAAAAAAAATACAAAGTGTATACAAAGTAACTAACTCCTACTGACAAATTCAACACTTCAATTTAGCAATTCTTTAATTTCAAAATGAACTAATCTGTTGTAACTGTAATAATGCTATCCAAGATCATTTTTCTTCAAATGGTCAAACAGAAACCAGTTTTGCAAGCAGTATCCCTCTCCTCTCCCTCCATTCAGCTTCTCCTCTCTTCTATTCACCTCCTCTCCTCTCCCCTCCTCTCTCCATCCTTTTCTCCTCTCACTACTCGTCCCTCTGGGATGACTCTTCCCTGTGACCTGCCGTCATCACCATCACTGCTGCCAACATCAAAGTTCAGGATGTTCTCTCCAAGAAACACACATGAGAATATGAAGGAAGCACATGTGAATGTACAAATAAATGGTGGCACACATAAACACACGTAACAGACACGTGCAGATACTTCAAGGAATGTCAGAAATGCTAGTAGGAAGGATGAGGGGCAATGGGAATACAAAGAGGTCCATCTCATCAGAGAGGAGGAAAAACAAGGCAATAAAACGTCATGTCAAGCCAAGAATCTGCTGATGGCACACATACATATACACAAGTTCAGAGAGACAAAAGAGAATCTGTCAAGCAGATAAAGCCATCACTTCTCCTTTTCATGCCTGGTTTTTGTCCAGAGGCATTATCCTTTCACCTCTCCTCTGCCCCTCCAACACTTGCCAGGCAAGGGAGTCGTTAATGTTTAGCTGGGCAGCGATGGCAGAACTGACAGCACTCATCTGTCTAAGAAGACAAGATGAGAGAGAGAGGGGGACAGCCCATCAAAGGGAGACACTTAGAGAGAAAGAGGGAGGAATGAGAGAAAAAATTAAAATGTAAGGTTGGACAGAGAAAAGGGATCCATCTTTCTTCACAAAGTTAAAGGTTACGTCACCAAGGTGGGCTATAAAATGATGCTATTGTCATCTTCCCTCTCTATCCTCCCTTTTCTTTCTATCCATCCACCTACACCGCCCCCATCTCTCCACCCCTCTTCTCTTCTCCCCGTGCTTGTCAGCACTTTGATTCAATACCTGCAGGTTAGTTACTCATTGAGCTGAGGAGAGACTGGAGCCAATGGAGGTGTATGGATGGCTGTCTATGGGCAGCCACTGGTAGTTGAGGGCTGCTGTTTGATTGACAGATCTGCCTGCGTCGTCCATTCCCTCCTGTAAAGACACAAACAGTACCCAGTTGCACAAAGCACAGGAAGTGGAGGGAGGAAAATAGCTTTGAATGTGAATGGCACACTGCAGGGGCGGTTAATAATTGGGAAGCGTTGGACGATTAATTTGAGAGACAAGGCGATGTTAGGTTTGTTTCGTGAGTTATTTCTGACACTAAACTGTGTGGTGTTCACTTAGACAACAACTACATAGACAGTTTTAGGATCTCATCATGTTTCCTATAAGCCACTTATAATAACGTGACCACATTAATGACTTACATGGTATTTTTCACTTCCAAACTCTGGTGGACTTCTAATGAAATGTTAGCTTCTCAGGTTATTAATCAGTTCTACATGTTATGCTGCATGTTGCCTTTTGAAATCAATGATACTTCAAGTTGGCATTAACAGTCCTGCCATAAAAACACACTTGCATCTATATATCTTTATATATGTGTAGGAACATATGTGTGCATATGTGAATCCGACCAAATATCTCTAATGTGATGTGTTTCCCTCAATTTTTCCAGATGCATCAGAAGCTAATGGAGAAGGTGCTTTGACTGCCGTGACAAGTTAAGTAGAGGGAGCAAGACCATTGTCTTCCAAATCAGCTGTCAGTGTGTTTCTGCTGTCAGCAGTTTGACTCACTACCTGCCTGGTTAATCATCAAGCCGCTCCGAGCTGTGAGCCGCTGGAGGTGTATGGCCCACCATCACGGACCCCCATCATCGCCACAACAGGACAACATCTGATTGACAGATTAGCAAGCACTGGCGCTTTTTCAAAGAAAGAGAGGGGGGGAGCAGGGCGGTGAGTTGTGATTGAAATTGAAGGAGACTAAAAGAGGAAGTGTGAGGTACAGGAGCTGTGTATTTGTGTGCGTAGGTAGGATAGAGGAATGAAGGTTAACAGGTCTGCTCTATTGTATGAGTGCAGGTGACTATAAAGATGTCCTGGATGTTTTAAAAGATCCCAAGCTAGATGGACAGATCAAACATCAGGGTGAAATAACCAGGTTGTAACAGCAGAAAGTATTCAGTGTGTTGTGTGTGTTACAGCGTGACTCTGTCCTCATCTGTTCTCATAACTGTGTCGCTAACAGACAAAACAAAGTCAGGCAATGTCTTAATGGGAAGCAGGTCTCCCTGAGGGGAACCTGGAGCAGGAGAATAAGGAAGGAGACGGGCGACAGCCTGACAAATAATGAAGATTCTTTTGAAAGTGAAATTGCCTCCCCTGTTGGACATTAATGCTGTTGCAGTCTTGGTTTGTCCCCCCCACCCTGATAAGGTTATCCCTGCTGTAGTCCTCTCATTCCCCCATGCACGCCCGTTGAGGCTTGATTTCAAATGGAAAAACTAATGGGAGAATAATAGCCGTGGGCCTCGCTGTCTTCCGTGCGCACACACATACGCGCGCACGCACACACACACACACACACACACACACACACACACACACCTTAGTTGGTCTATGGGGTACACAGAGTAAAATTTAGATCCATTTGCCTTACTTGGCCTGCTATTCCATTGTGACACAAGCACACATGCACACACACCACTGCATGCACACACAAACACTCACACTATGCAAGCACAAACAAGCACATACTACTCACACACACACACACACACACACACACACACATACACACACCAGGGACCTGATCCCTTTTCATTTACACCTTAGAGGGCTTAACTTTCAAATATTAGTACAGTGGCAGATTTCAAATAAATAAATGAGGAAGCAGTGATTAACAATTCTCCTAATAGTTATGTCAGTGTGTTTCATATTCATTTTTGCTTCCAGGAGAATACTTCTGCTGAAACAGTGCTTTTGAGAACTTTCCAAGCTTTTGGATGGGCTCCTTAAACTGGTGAGGCTGAAGGAGTTTATGCAGTGTTGTTGCAGTCAGAATCAAGGATTTTGATATTTTAGAGAAGCTTCAAGAGGACTTCAGTGTTTCTTGCTTGAATTCTCTTCTTCTTTGATTTACAATTACAAAGTACAACAGTAAAGAAAAGTTGTGTTATCCTTATATTTCTGGCAGGAGTAAGGTTTAGAGGACATACACATGCACACACACACACGCAACTTTCACTTCAGCTGATATAGGGCCAAGTTGGTTGCAGGCATTATTAAATCAAAGTTAAGACTCATTGCTCTTAGGCTAGCAACACGTATGTGTGTGTGTGTCTGGCTGGGGTAGGGGGTCGGTTGTTAAGAGTTTAAAAGCGGAAGACAAGTTGGTGTAGAACCAGTATTGATGTTGGGGAAGCCCACTGGCACTTTCTGTTCAAACATTTGAGAGGACCAACCTGCAGAGCTGCTGTGCCTGGGTGGCAGGATTCCCGCTCTTCCTGTTTCTCCTGACTTTGAGGAATTTTATGGTGAACAAACTCCCAGTGCTCTTCTCACATAGCCCACATCTCTCATCCCAGATACCTGCCTCAGCAAAACTAGAGAGAGACATGCAAAGGGAAAAAACTTTCTAGACATTTAAGATTCCATCTCATGTCACCCAGAATTTTGCAACTCTTTAATGTTACACATTTCCAAAAAAAAAAAAAAAAAAAACATCCGGTGTGCAAAAGCTTCCTGGCTGGAACCCATTTCCCTGATTTCTTCCAGACTTAAAAGCTCAAACTGTGATGTAAAGAAGCTGCAAAGTAAAGTTTAAAATGCAAGACTGGAACCCACTCCTAAATCCTGTTTTAGAAGCTAACTTTTAAATATCTCCTTGCCATAGTAAAATTATTTTTAAGTAGTAACCATCTGCAATGAAACTGAAGTCTTAAACTGGTGACACCACATTTACAAAAATCTAAAACGTGGCTTTTACAAAATGAAAGATGCAATCATTTGGAACTTAAATTTGTGAAATGTATGTATAAATTGTGGCTTTTTACATTCTTTGGTCTTAAATTTAGATAAAATGCATTGTGCAGTAACTTTATTTTTGGGGACTAAAGATATGAAAACAAGTATAATCACTGTGGTAGAATGTATCTGATGCTGTATGTTAGTTTAAACTAGAAGATTTAAAAAATAATGTTAAAATTCAAGCAACTTTGCATTTTTAAAGAGCAACTTAAATGACCACACTGGTAATTTTGCATGTTTGAGCCCATTACATACAACCTGCATACATGTTACATTACTGCCAACCATTTTCCAAAACATACTTGTGGAGTGGTAAATATTAGAATTGTTTTTGCTACCTGCCAGACTGTCATTGATTTAATTTCATTCCAGTACTTTAAAACAGTCATCCTCAAAATCCAAACTCCAGACTGAATCTGGACCAAACCACAACTGTCTCTGGACTCTGAGCAAATTATATTTTTAATATGTACAGTATTATCTGCGGGACATTGCTATGACGCAACGAGTCAAAATTCTCATCTTTCTCCGCTGCAAAGTGAAAGTGGGAATGTCCGACTGAGAGTTGATAGTGCAGCTAGTTTCATCAGCACNCCCCCAGCTCAACACCTTAAATTATCAGTAAAAAAAATTTAAAAATTAGAATCCCAGTCTGACCCTGGCTTGACTGATTTGAATAAACTGACCTTTGTCTCATAAAAAATTTTCTTTGTGGACCTTTAAGATTTGTATTTGAGTACCGCTCTATAAAGATAAATTTGTAGAGACGTGAAACTTGCTTGAGATTCTGAACATTAAAAAAAAAACAAAAAAAAAAACAACATAAATCAAAGGTGTGTTTTATCTCATTTCTGATGACTTCACAATAAACTTGAAACTCCATCAGCTGTCAAGAACAAAATTCATCCTTACCTGCTTTGGTGATCTCATCAACCCACCATGACCTGGTGTGTTTGTCTTCAAAACAATGATCGTTGAAAAACCGGTGTCTTTGTATCACCATATGATAAATTATTTTTGAAAAATGCTCCTGTGCAATTGTGAGTGCAAAGGTTTAGGAAGGCCAGTTTATGCAGTTTAATTATAAGAAAATTGTAATCACTCGTCATATGAAATGTGGTGATTTCAGTGGTGGTTTTTCAATTATAAAATCTGTAACTTGATTCTTTTAACTATATTTAGGAAATTTGTCTTTGCATAGGATGGACAGGAACCAGATGTCGACATCAGTACCACTAGGTGGACAGAATGGTCAAGTTAAAAATGACAAAATGATATTTAATAATCCACAAATATTCAACCCAGCTGTTGTTTTTATTTATTTATTTATTTATTATTATTATTATTATTATTATTATTATTATTATTTAATTTATTTATTTATTTGTTTATTTAATGTGTGTGTGGGTGGGGGGGCTGGGGCCCTAGGCAAAAAATGCCTAGGGTCCCAGAAGGGCTAGGGCTGGCCCTGGTCACAGGCACAACTACTTGATTGCAAATTAAGGAAGGGAATGATATAGATAGATAGATAGATAGATAGATAGATAGATAGATAGATAGATAGATAGATAGATAGATAGAAATCAAGGTTTCTCTCCAGCTTAGCTTGGACATCTGCTTATATGTCCTAATGAAGGTACAGTTAATAAATCTAAACACTTCCTGTACATAGTTCACAATAAAATGTCAAAAACTAGGTGACATTTATTATGAAAAGTCAGCAGGATGTATTGAATTTATGTTGACAGTGACTTAATCTAAAACAATAATCTAAAACTTCAACTAAAGATGCTCTGAGTAAACTAATCACAGCTAAAATATGTTTACACTAAAAAGAGAACCTCACAACACGATTGTGTTTCTATACTGCTAGAATTAATACTACAGAAATGGATTTTAGTATAACTTTATGGGCCAGTGGAATACCGATTGATTTTCCACTGATTTTATTATTTTTGTATTGTATTTCTGTAATTTGATGTTTTGTGTGTATTATCCCAATTGTCATACGGCCCACCAGAAAAACTCATGGTACTTCTGTTTCCTCTGATATCAAGAGTGTAATAGCCAAGGCAGGTAAAATGTGTAAAAATTCTAAAAAATTGAGTGAGAAATGCTACACAGCTCAGACTTTTCTGACCTTGGTGATAACTATCCCAGACAACACAGGCGTGAACTTGAATGGATTACAGTCAGCATAGTTCATCACAGAAAACTTGGCTGGGAGAGGTTTACAGTACATTAAAAGATAACAGAAGGAGGGTGGAACCATGTCTCGGATATAGAGTGATGGTGCGACACACTTCTGAAACAAACTAAGGTCCCCATGCCTCTCACAATGTGCCTGTGGGCACATGTAGCATTAATTGCTGCCTCTACAGAGCCTGAAGACTCCACACACACTATCTATTGCTCGCATCAAAGAAAGAGCATGTTGAACTTTATGAAATTTTTATTCAATTTGTTCACTTCTCTTCCCTTTTTCCTCTTTTTCTTCCTATTGCTATTCCCCACCTTGGCCCTCTTCTGCCTTTTTAGCTCCACCACCAAACAGACAAGAAAGACTTTTCTCTGCCATGTTTTCAGCTCGACTTCCTTCCTGCCCAGAAGCATTCCAATATCTTGTTAGTTCTCTCACTGCAACATCTCTTCTCTATCTGCCAGGAGCAAAAACCTGATCGGGGAAATGAAAAAGAGGAGGAAAGAGAAGAAAGGCGGGGGGACTACATCAAGAAGTTTGGTGGGTGAGCCTCTCCACAGAGGTGAAACACTGTAATATCATTTAACTACAGTAATTACAGATACAAGAAGCACAGAGATGAGATTTTTTCTTCCCCGTGGACGATGTATACCAAAGGGCTTGGTTTCATCATAAACTTACACATAAAACAAATGCAGAAGCATATGGCAACATCATTGTTGGTATGATGTAGAACTGCCCTGAATTTTTGTAACACATGAACAAAGGTTTATAGAAAGGTTTTTTTTTTTTTTATTATATTCCTAATTAGTTCTTTCCAGCAATCACTGTTTGATATGACAGTAGATTTTGAGATTAGTTACAGTAAAATTTATGAACATTACATATTACCTCCTCTTTAACTGCTCTTCCTTGAGCTTACACACACACACACACACACACACACACACACTGTTCATCCATCAGAGCAGTGAGTGTTGTTTCTTCCCCCACACGTCTCACACACACAGGTATAAATCACTGAGCCTGATTTCCAGGGCCAGGGTTTAAATAATTAAAGAGCTTTAATTTATCAGGATTTAGCACCTCCTGACAGTAGGGTTGACAAAAGAGAATGAGAGATATATCGAGAAAGAGGAATGGTCATTATACATGAGAAACACATGCAAAATCATTACAAGTTTACTGAAGAGGGAAAAAAAAAAAAAGATCTAGACCTAAGAGACACCAGCAGTAAGTGAAAAGGCTTTAAGGTTCTGAGCTAGAGCTACTGTCATCTGGGTGGATGAAATGTTATTTACCAATCTGACATAAATTCAGTGGAACTGTGTATGATTACAGACAAACACACACATAACAACAAAATATGCACAATTGTTGTTTTAAAAATTGGAAGAAAATATATTCAATGAAATGTAAATCAATTTTCTTTTCACTTCACAGTGTCAGTTTTTGGAAGTGTACAAATAACTATTTTGATTTTTTTTTTCCTGACTTCTTTACTTTTTTTTTAGAAATATTAAAGTAAAACTACTAGTTTTTTTGTAATGAATAATCCAGGATATAGTGCGTGAACAACAAACTATGGTTAAGATTTTAAAATCATGTCAGTTTACATGACCAATTTTCTAAATATAAACTTCCACAAAACTATGACACTTTGTTTTCTAGACACTTTTGCTGTACAGTGCATTTGATCTCATCCATATTAAAATCCCTAAGATGAACAACAACACATTGAGTAAAGCACATTTATAGAATGAAATCTATGTTAAGTCTGAACAGAGCCAAGAAGCTGCTGTGATCCAGCAGCTATCCCCTGCAGCCACACGATGGAACTCTACTGCCCTCCTATGGACACAAAAATATAATTCCTTGCCATATTACAGAGTGAAAATAGTATAACTGACCAATTATGGCATGCTGTTGGTCTCCTGTTTGCATCTTTTGGTTAACTGGATGAATAGTTAGCCCTAAGAGTTTTGGAAGTCAAGAACAAGATCTACCAGCAGGCACAAAGACATAAGGGAGAAACATTACAATAAAGCAAACAGCCATCTCTGGCTTTGTTTGACCCTCATTTTTATTCATTCCAGTAGATCTTTAACATAATAAACAAACACCCATACGCACACACATTTCAACCCTTCAAATCAAAGCATAATAGAAGCACCCATGTGCTAATAAACTAAAAAAACAAAAAAACACTGCAGTAGATCTCCTCTTATGAAAGTAAACATGCAGAGTTACTCTTAAGCAGATGACTTAATATTATTAATATTACTTTGTGAAAACTTCACTGGATGAAGTTTGTTTGCTCGCAATATAGTTAGCCACCTAGTGGTTGAAACTGCTTATAACATCAAGTTTTAACAGTAGGAACTTCACCACTTTGGAAGTTTTTGGCTATATATGACACAATGCCATCAATGAATGAATGGCTGAAAAGACAATTTTTGTAGATATTCAACAAACTAGCAAGTCTACAAGCTCAATTAAGGGGAAGATACGAGATTATCACATCAGTAACACGGTTATCATTCCTAAATCAGAAAGCACATCTGCTTTTTTTTTTTTTTTATTAACCATATTGCATTGATGGATTTATTTTCTGGAAAAATCCCTACTTTCAAAATTACAATCCCAATGGCCTTTGAAGCAGAGTAGCCACAGCGATACCACCATCTCATGATACATGTACAGTGTTTTATTCTGCCTTTTGAAGACACCACATCACCATCTTTCCTGAATTCCCTTCTTCTGCTAATGGATTGTTTTGCACTCTTTAGTTGTCCAAGAGGGAGCGCTGTAGAGCCTGCTGGATCATTGTGTGCTCATCTGTGGAGTAATCCTAAGGAGATGTGGATGTGAGGTGACAAGAAAGCAAAAAAAATATATATAAATAAATAAATAAATCAGCTGCTCTTTGACATAAAACACACACTCAAGAGGAATAATGAGTTAACTTACAACAAAGGTGTCATAGGAAAAGGTGTGTCTGATCTTGAGGTGCTGGAAAAAATCAGCACTCCTGTAATTGGGGTCCCCCCAAGGCATTGATGCACAGATAGGACACACCTAGGCAAATGAGAGGAAAACAAAGCATCTATTGATAATTTATTAACAACCAAATCCGAAGAATGCGTGGGAAATTATTTTTTAAGGAGCCCCCTCCTGATGGGATCACACTAAGGTGGAATTCTTACCACCTGGCGTGCATCTCGAGCATGCTGGGTAGTGCAATGTTCAACCAGGCCATCCTGATCGAGGTTGTGGCAGCTGCAGTAAGGGCAGGTGAAGGTGTAGCGATTTGGCACTGGACTGTAGGAAAGAAAGCGACAGAAACAACAATTTGTTTCTTTGTCACACTGCTGATTCTGTATTTGATTTTTGTTTTCTATGGACAGATTCTCACAGTATTTGGTTCTTAGATAATGGAGATTATAAAAGATGATGTGCAATCTTTGATGTAATGGATACCAATATATCCATATTGTGATAGGAGACTGACATTTTGGTTACCATCATGCATGAAAGAACCACACCGGTGGTTTTGCATCTTTGAGCCCAATAAATACAACTACATACATGTTACATTACTGCCAACCATTTTCATAAACATACTACAGGAACAGTACCTTTTAAATTTATTTTTCCTATCTTCCAGACTGCCATTGGTTTCAGTTCATGTGTGTCAGTCCAACATGGAGCTGCTCGGAAGAAAATGTAAGTCTCTATGTCTCCTCTAGGGAATATAGTCCCAGGAGAAAATGGCTTTTACCAAGAAATTTAAAATGGCAGTGCCTTCTACAATAATGCTTAAGTGTTAGCAGGCGAAACACTGAATTTTAAGGTGGGTGTATCACCTGAACATTTGATTTTGAAAGATTNGTGTTAGCAGGCGAAACACTGAATTTTAAGGTGGGTGTATCACCTGAACATTTGATTTTGAAAGATTAGGGAATCTGGCAAAATAACAGGAAAACTAAAATACATTTTTGTATTTTGGAAAATGTTGTCAGAAATATTTATGTAACATTTATGTAGGTAGTGTAAAATGTAAAATCACCGGTATGGTCCTTTAAAGGCTCATTATAGTCAAGTGATACAATGTTTTGAAAGAACAAGTAAGTGGGTGATATAAACAGTGAATGCCTCTACCGATTTGGACATAAAATCCACATTTTGATGACTATTTCTCAGAATTATCTGTGTAACTGTCTTCTAAAAGTACTAATGGTCATTTCACATTATTGTCACATTATCATTATTAAAAGATTTTATTTTTTTTTTTTTTTACAATCTGGGCCTTACTGTCATAGTTTTGGACAATGTACAAAAGGTTAGCATTTAACATTAACACTCACTCGTAGACATAATGGGCAGGAGCAGCAGTAAAAGCTAAATGAATACAAGCCTCATAACCTCATAGCCTCATAAGCCTCATAATACAAGCTTCAAAAACCAAGGAGGTCATTGTAGACTTCCAAAGGACCAGAGTGGACCACGCCCCTCTTTACATCAATGGGGACGTGGTGGAGACAGTGAGCTCCTTCAGATTCCTAGGAGTCCACTTATCGGGGGAGCTGACCTGGTCCGTTAACACCAAAGCAGTGATGGCGAAGGCCCAGCAGAGACTACACTTCCTGAGGGTCCTCAGGAAGAACAAACTGGATCAGAGGCTGCTGGTGACCTTCTACCGTTCCACCATCGAGAGTGTAATTACATACTGCATCTCTGCCTGGTACGCTGGGAGCTCGGCTGCGGACAGGAAGGCCCTGCAGAGGGTCATAAACACGGCCCAGAAAATCGTCGGCTGCCCTCTGCCCTCCCTGGAGGAGATCGCCGGCTCCAGATGCCTGCGAAGGTCCACCGCCATCCTCAAAGACCCCTCGCACCCAGCGCATCACCTGTTTGAACGGATGCCTTCTGGCAAGCGCTACAGGTCAATGAAGGCCCGCACATCCAGACTAAGGAACAGTTTCTACCCTTGGGCCATCAGAACACTAAATCACCGCTGACCTGGACATTACTCTGTCAACGTCACCATCATGTGCAATTCTGTTCCCATGGCACCTTGTTCACCACTTTAAATCGGTACCATGTAAACTGTGAAATATATTCTGATTGCTGCTAACTAATATTCTGATTGCTGCTAACTACCTGGTGTTTATTACTCTGTGCAATACTTATTGATTGCTGCTACCATCCCTGCTACTGTTGTAAATATCGAAATACACACATCTATATCTATATATATAAATATACTTGATACACTTTTTTTGATATACTTTGATATACACTTTTGATATACTTTGATATACACTTTGATAAGTATATTTATCTTTTCAGCTGTGTAAATATAATTTAAATAGATGTGTACAAAGTTGTTTTTACTCTTTTTTATACTTTATACTTATGCACTAAGGGAGAAGCACCTGTAATTTCATTATATGTTACGTATAATGACAATAAAGCTATTCTATTCTATATATATATATAGATAGATATAGATATAGATATAGATAGATATAGATATAGATATAGATATATAAATCAGTTATTTGGAGTTTTTAACAGAGTTAACATCAAAACTTATTTCCCCAATAAGTCATTACTATCATCTTTTGTATTACAGAGGTATTTCTGGTTTCAACCTGGAGGTTGACCTGGATGCGTACTGTTGTTTTGTTTAGTGGAACACATCAGCATAGCAGAGAAGTCAAACAAAATGAGCTTATTGCACAGTTTAAATGTAGCACAAGGAAGTATTTTGTGGTTTAACTGGTTTCAGTTTCCTATTTCCTTGGCTGTACTTATTTGCATTATAAACCTATTTTGCGTATTGCAGTTATGTCTAAATATTGGTCAAATCTTTACAATTATGGTGCAGAAATGGATTCTAGCAAAAACTCAAGAGTGAGACCCATGCTGAAACATAACAGAATTTTCATTGGAGGTGTCTGGTTAATGATACTGTAATATTACTTTTTTCCCCAATGTTGCCCCACCCAAGATGAAATATTTAAGTGTCCTAAAACTGTTAGTCAAGTTAAATCCTGGATCTAGTCCTGGATTTTGTTATTTCCTTGTGATTCACCTGATGATGGCAGGCTGGCTCTGGGCAGTGGTCCTCACTCCCTCCTCAATGTACTCCTGGTATTTTGAGCAGGCAGCTGTGTGGCCTCTCATCTGGGAAAGACCAATCTGAGTGATGGGGGAAAAAAAACACACATCATCTGTAACTATCAACCACAACCATAACTGGGCAATTCTTCTCAAGCATCTTACATTTGCATTCTGTTACTTCTTAACCTGAAGACTCTGAAATGAGGAATGAGGCTGTAATGTTCCAGTGTTTTCTAATGCCAGAAATATTTTGTTTATATAGTTCTTATTATAAAACGTTATGTGTGGCTTTGTGTTTACATGATTTGGGTGCACATGAAATAGACAATGCTTCCTGTTGTCAGTTCTTCACTACAGCACTTGAATCCTGGCAGTCTGGAAGGTACAAAATTTTTTTTAAATTCACCGTTCCAGTAGTATGCTTCGGGAAATGATTTTCTGTAACATTACGAGCATGAAAATTGAATATATCAGGCTCAAACATGCAAAATGGCCAGTATGGATCTTTAAAATACATGTATTAAAAGATCTGCAAATCAATATGAGACTGCTAGCATTCTAGTCCTAGATTTTTAGTTTTGGAGGTGGGGCAACACTTGTTTACGTCTTGAGATATTGAAAGATCTTTCTATGTATTTCAGAGTGACAGCTTTCAGTCATGTGTTTTAAGGTTTTTTGTGGGTTGACCCCTTTTGACCCTTTGTAAATATGGAGATATTTTGTGTTCAGCTCCACACTTTGCACAATAAAGTGGACCGCCTAAAGCAGTGGTCCTTATTCTCGGTCCTCAGGAGCCACAGTGCTACATATTTTCCATCACTCCTGGCTATTGTGACCAAGAGGTGGAGCCTGCCAGATCTTGATTGGCTAAACACACCTGATTTAGCTAATCAGGTGTGGGTAAATCAGGGAGAGGTGTAAAATATGCAGTGCTGTGGCTCCCCAGGACCAGGAATGAGAACCACTGGCCTAAAGCAGTGCTTCAGAAAACAGCACGGGTGCTGTATTTCATCATTTGCACAATCACACTGCATACCTGAGTTCCACAACCCTTGCAAGCTGCCACAGATGCTTGAATGAGGGCCTCTAATTCCACAGCTTTAGTCCACTGGTTCAACGCGGTCCTACATACTGCACACACAGGCTTCTGAGGACGCAAACACTCCTGCAAACAACTCTGGCAGAACCTGAAAAAAAGAGATAATGTGATAAGCAAAAAAACTAAGGGTCCACCATAAAAAGACACCGCTACAAGTAATTTATATACCGATGTTAAAATATACTGTCTGACTTAATAAATACAGTCGCTCCACTGTTTGGAAAATCCCTGTATGACTTGACTGCTCGGTTTTTCCTATAATCCGTTGGAAAGTACCCACCTCCAGGAGGCGCAGGGACTTGTAGTCCATTTGATCCTTTCATGAACACAGATAATAGTGCGGAAAACTACAACTCCCAGGTGAGGCCTTCTCTTTGATGTAAACAAAACTGAAACTGATTTAACCAGCTGTTTGTGCTTTTGCTAAATTTAAAAGTAAACAGAATACAAAAAAAAATTACCGTGTCACAACAACATCGTGCACACACGATAGATATCGAACGATTCTGATGGTACGACATATTTGTAAAACGTGTTTTATATACTGTTTTACCTCATATCATTGGATCGTTGGTGGTTGATGAAGGTTTCTGATAGGAAGAAAATAGAAAAATGATAAATACTCACGTATGTCCGCATTGTGTTTTTACGGGACTGTCGAAAATTTCGAGACAAACTGGACAGAGAAATTCTGACACGTCGTTGCTTCCCTCAGAGACATTTTTCTTGGGTTGTTCAGCGCTAAACCCTTTGAGCGTCGCCATTTCTTTTCTTCGCTTCAGTCCCACACCAACCGAACACATAACGACGTCACCGGGTTCCTGCTTCTTATGTACGAGGGTGGAGTTATCGCGGGGCCTATGTTTTAGTCTCATCATTCTATTATATCATATCATATCATATATATATATATATATATTTTTTTTTTTACAGTATTTTAAAAAAAGACAAACAATGTAACTCTATTCAGTACCATTAAATAGCCACTATTGTAAACAGAAAGAATGGTTTTATAAAGCTAGATTTTTATGTTAAGCTTATTATTGAAAATGTAGCCTATGTAAAAATGCTGTGTTTTTCATTGACTCGTGAAAATAGTTAAACCTATTCAAGTACAAAAAGGTGTGCTCTGAATAAACCCTTTTTCCAGACAAAGCTGTACCTAGCTTCTTATTCACTAGATTCTTACAGGAAACTTCCGGGCTAATATAATCCAAAGCTTTTTTGGCTTCTTCTCAGGCTATTTTGTGCTGGATTTTATTGTTGTTAGGCAGCGGAAACATTGTCTATTTGTAATGATAAATGTTTTCTCGTCGTGATTAAAGCTGACAGGATGACAAATATAAAGCTAGTGTGAACTGATGTTTTGTTTCCTGAAATTTCTCATATAACATGTATTTTTACATTATTGATTGTTTTGGCCCTCCTCTTCCTCTCCTCCTCCGGCTGCACGTGGGCCTCTGCTGCCGAACTGTCACAAATATCAGCGCATGCGCACTGTGATAATGGGAATTTCCAACAGCGGAGGCGTAGCTGCCCACGGCTAGCACTTCTCTAAGGTAAGATGTTCGGGAGGTACTGTTTCTGCTAATAAAACGACATGATCTCTTAGTTAAAGCAGAACTGAACTTGGACGTACAACAGCCATGTCTCGATAACAGTGTATACTTAATTTTTGACAACAGAATCGCCTAAAATTCTATCCGTGGACCGCCCTGCTAGCTATAGCAATCGTTAGCTAACCAGCTGCGTTGAAATGGGCGTTCACTGGCTGCTCTCAGTTGGGGCCCATGCCTGTGACAGAGTCGGTGTTTGTCAGGTTTGAGAGCAACGGAGATGTTCACAGAACACTTTTCTTGGCCTCATAATGACGAATTGATTCTGCTGTGACTGCCACGCAGCTGCAAGAGATGCTAATGTTGTTAGCTAGAGCATATTGCTTGCTAGTTTGCTAACGGATGCTATCTAGGTTGGAGTGTGAGGTAACTAACAGCAGCTTGCTTGAAAACCCTCCCTCAAGCCTTATGACAGAATTTCGTCCTTAGAGATGGTAGAAAATCCAAAAAGCAGTTATTGTATGTTTAATCTGAATGTTAAATTTTAGCTAATTTAAGGTTAGTGCGTGCTGCTCATAATTGTTACAAACCCGTGGCTTATACGCATGCAATACCAATAGTTTATTAATTTATTGAACGCAAACAAGGGCGCATGACAAAAGAGGTAGTTCTGTGAACAGTCGCCACGCTCTTCATGTCCACTATACTTACACAGTAATGCGCATTGTCTGTATCTTGGTTGCACACAGCATCAGGGTGACAGTCACCAGTTAAATCAGCTCGTTATAGGACCGACATTAAGCAGCTTACAAGATCTACGCTCACATCATCCCACTCAGCACGCACAGTGTACCTCGAAATAATAAAACAGTTTATACCCTCTCTCTACTCTGAGCTATTTGACTTTAAAGTTTCTGATATTTTTGACTGATGAGGAAAGCTTTGTAGTTTCTTTTAGATTTAACATTGAATCAGCAGGAAGATATGTGGCATGATTTTCAGAATAACAGATTTTTATTGTGTTTTCTTTTGCAACTGCAGCTTGGAAACGGATAAGAAGATTCACATCATCATGAGTGTGTCCTTGTGCTGAGTGACCTTGAACTTTCCATATTTGCTGAAACTTAGGAATGGAGTGTAGATGCTTTAGTGAAACTATGAGCATGAAATAAAAGGTTATCAGGACCTCATCTTGCTTGACATAGGCCTGTTTGCCTGGAAACAATTCAGGTTATGAGGCAGTACTGGAGATGCCCATAAGAACACATCCATAGCAGGCTAGCTACTCGAATTAAAAGCACCAGTTTGTTTAGAAGATGCAGTGCTGATTGGAATTAAAGGTCCACCTCTTCCACTTCTCTAAAACATTGTCAACAGTGAGTGTGCCAGTCTGTAAAGTGAATTATGGAGACAAAAAATGGTGCTTGAATGTGGCATCCTGGTGCAGAGCATGCTAAAAGGGGTGAGGCTCTCTCAGAAAAGTACAACAGCTGACTGATTGTCTGCTGCTGAAAATGGATGCCAAGTTAAAAGAGGACCTGTTCCGGAGATATGTGGTGGCACTGGAGAGGCGCCTGGAAAATGGAGGGGAATACACAGGAATAGGAGCTGCACCAGAGGGGGACAATGGGAGACATAAGGACAGTGAGGCCCTACTCTCTACAGCCACAGCTCTGCTAGGGGCCTATCAGCCTGATCCAGGACAGCGGTTCCGCATGTTGCGTTTCTATGAGGTACTGGAGAACTCTCTCCGCTGCCAAAGAGGAGGCAACCTCAAGAGCCTGGAGAAAGCCTTCCACACTTTGGAAACCATCTGCACCAACCTCTTGCTCTTCCCCTGGAAAAAGGAGTTCAGATGTATTAAGGTGGGTTTAGCTTATTCTCATGTGTGGCATACTAAGTCAACTAAACAGTCAACTTACAACATCACCATTACCTGGAGTTTGTATTTGCCATTTACATAATACAATCTCTTTATCAGCACCTGTAAAATGGCAAACTACTGTATAACTACTGAATAACTTTAATGCTAGAAAAGGAAAGCCAGTGTTTTTATTCATTTAAATTTAGTTACTTGGAATTTGTTTTTAACAAAAAAGAAAAAAAAAAGAAACAAGAAAAGAAAAGCTAACTACAAGAGAACCAAGATTTGATGTTTGAAGATGTTTAACTAAAATGTGTCAGATTTGTCCTAAGGAGTTTCTGGTGGTAGTAGAGCATTGTAATTACCTTATTGAACGCTCTGTCTGATAAACAGGAATAGCATGGTTTTAGCATTAGGGTGCATTTAGGCTTTTCCTTTATTATGTCAAACTTGTTTAGTTGACTTTGTTTATATTAATTCTAATTAACCAATTTCTCTTGTAGACATTCACCGGGCCGTATGTCTACCATCTGCAATCTGCCATTTCTGATGCTGAACTCCGCACTCTTATGCGCACTATTGGCTACTCCTGTGACCATGAATCGCAGTTCCATTTGCAGGAGCATTCAGGGGGTGCAAATCATCTCCGCCAGTTGGCGTTTGAACTCTTCCTGGCCCAGGCAGAATGTCGTCTTCTGGGAGAGGTAGTGGCTCTGGCCCGTGGTTCAGCCTCGGAGCTGGAGGCCCTGGAACTCCGCAGAGGTTGTAGAGATGATGCAGCTGGCTGTGCCGAGGCACTCCGCCGACGGGATAGCCTTGGGGCAGATATGGCTCGGCTGTCTGTGCGGCCAATGGAAATNACTCCGCCGACGGGATAGCCTTGGGGCAGATATGGCTCGGCTGTCTGTGCGGCCAATGGAAATAGACAGGCCTCACGCTCACCATTTAAGGAGAGGTAGCCGACCTTCAAAGTCTGTCGATGTTACAGATGGGGCTGGTCACTGGCACGCAGCAGTTAACAAGCCTATTTTGAAGACCTCATTGAGTCTGAGGAAGGAGCCTCTGTTTGTGGACGCAGAGGAAGATATGAAGGATGAGATCATCCGGCCCAGCACTTCAGCATCTCTTTTCTCTGTGGCAGTTCCACCTTCCTATAGCCCTGTTGCTGATTTCTTCCCTATTCAGTCACCTCCTCCAGCTGATGCTTACTCATCATACCACCTGACCTCTTTGGATGAGATTGACTTGTACACAGAGAGGGGGGTCGCTGGAACAGGAGGAAGGCAGACCCCCTCTCGACCTCCATCCAGAGAGCCTCGGGAGGTAAGGGATGGATGGCTGCTCAAAGCCCATGGCATTGTGAAGTGTCAGGGTTGTGGCCTGGGCTGCTCCACTATGACCTCTTGCCAGAGATGTGATATGATCCTCTGTTCTGCCTGTCACGATGTGGATCCCTCCCCTTGCTGTGGCCTCCAGGACTACCACCCTAAATCACCACGGCCCCTTGATGGATACATCCCTGTGAAGGAAAAGCTGTCTGTCTACTCTAATACTCACTCCCACCTCCACCCTCATCCCCTCACACTGACCCACTCTCACCCCCATCCTCACCCCCAGATGATGGAGAAACCCCTTATNCCTCCACCCTCATCCCCTCACACTGACCCACTCTCACCCCCATCCTCACCCCCAGATGGTGGAGAAACCCCTTATGTCTGCTAAGCTGTTTTCAAGCAAGTCTGTTGCCTTGACAACACCAAAGGGAGGCAACAGCGAGCGAATAAGCATGGGGGGATCACGGTGTGGGTTTTGCAACAAGCCTGGTGCATCACACACATGTGTGAACTGCTCTAAGGTGTCATGTGACTCATGCATGGGCTTATATGCAAAAGATATCTGCACTCGAAAAAATCCCCAACACACTTTTGTGCCCAACCATCAGCTCAACTTCAAATCTGGCACCATATCTCACCTAGTGTACCGATAAATCAGGCAGACAGATTTTTTTTTCTCTCTTTCTCCTTTCCAGTCCCCTCCCTTGATCTGCAGTGTAGTCTTGCACTATTGCTTTAGCTATTACCCCTCCTAAAACAACACACCCACTATCTTCCCGTTTATCTGGTGGTCTTATCTCTCTTTCTAACCCTCTCCTGAACTTTGTACATTTTCTATTACCGTCAGAAGCAGGGCCTCTGAATGCACATGCCATAGAGAGCCATATCGTCTGCCCATCTCTCTGACTTGTACAAGTTCAAGCCTTTTATCTATTTTGCTACCTGCTCTTGAGTAGTCATGTAATGTTGTAGCGCTTCCCAGTCCCTCAAATTTTGTCCTCCTCAAAGGGAAACTGGAGAAAGAGAGCTTGAATGAATTCCATCCAATTGAACAAATACTTTGCCTAACTTCTCAGCTAAGAATTCCTCTAATATATATAAATACATAAATATACAGTATATATATATATATATATATATATGGTTGTGTGTGTGTATGCGTGTGTGTGTGTAGAGAAAACTTCTAAACTTGCATTGCAACAAAGGAGATCTTTTTAAACTTGAAAAATAGAACAGAAAACATACACTGGAAGTCAATAGTATATATATATATTTTTAATCTCTATTCTCTAGAACAATGTGAGACTGTTAAATGGGCATGAGGTCTGGAATTTTGATTTTTTTTTTTTTCGGGTGGGGGTATTGGGACATACTGAGACAATGGTCAGATGCCATATATTCTATTCAAAAGATAATGCCTTGTAAATTAACCCCGAAATGTTTATAAGACTGAGATGTAAAAGCTGCTGTTGACTTGAGACACTGAAGATGTGGGATTTCTTTCTATTAGATAGCCTGTCAAGTCCTTTCAGTTCCAAGCCTCCCTTCCCCCATCCATTACACTCCTCAAGCCTACATGGTCCATGATGCAGTAGTGCCCCTGACATTCACTGATCATCCTCACGTCAGTCTCAGGTGGAGGCACGGGTTGTCTCAAGCTGGGCTTCATTGTGTCAAACAGTTGTGGTTCTTTGACAGTTTGTGAGCTTATTGATCGGTTTTAGACAGTATGAAAGCTTATACTCTGACACACTTTGTCTGTCTACCTCAAACGGCTTCAGAATAATCATCTAAATTGAGCACTGTGGTTTTAAACTAGCCCTACAAATCTAAGAATTTCTCTCTCATTTTTTAAAAATTAATTTCGCAAGTCTCATCTGACTAAAAGTCAAATCCCCTCCTATGACCGGCTGATTTTTGTCACTGTCAAAGGTTAGCAGAGTTATGGTATACAGTGCCCTCATATATGGGCAGCCTTGGTAAATAAATGGGCTGTGGGGGAAAAAAA
Organism: Lucifuga dentata; assembly: GCA_014773175.1. Classification (NCBI taxonomy): domain Eukaryota; kingdom Metazoa; phylum Chordata; class Actinopteri; order Ophidiiformes; family Bythitidae; genus Lucifuga; species Lucifuga dentata. Next base: position 19,341 of record VXCM01002865.1, on the reverse strand, counting down.
AAAGTATTATTTATCCTCTTGATTTTTATTCAAAAATATTAATAAAAATACCGCCATTAATTAAAGTGAAATAAATCAAAGGAAAAAGAAATTCTTACCATGAAACAAATATTTTTCTCAGTTGTCCTGGTGGCTTCTGATTGTAGTTTTGGAGACTTTCTAACCCCAAGGCCAAACGGCTGCAATTCTCCATCTGTGGAGATTCTTTGTCCACAGGAACCATCCTCACTGTGTGTGGAGTCAATATAGACATGTCCAGCTTCCAGGCTGATTGAGAAAAATGTCTTTCATGATAACAGTTTCTTCTTCCTGACTGCAGGTGAGGAGTAAATAAAGCTTGCTGATGAGTTTCTAAAAGAAAAATTTAGTTTGAATTTCATGAGAGTTTTTCTTGAGGCCCTCTGAAGCTTTTAATTTTAGTGCATGTGGTCAATCTGAATTTTTGTTATTTGTTGGTGGAAATTGGCTTATATATTGGTATATTTTAAAGTGCTAGGTTATCACAAGTAAATAAGTTCTGCTAACAGTTGAAATTGAGTGTTACATATTTGGGAAGGATAACTATTAGATGTTTATTCCAAAAAACAAAGCAGAAATAATGCAGTATATCACAGTCATTTGACATCAAGGGCTAATTTTAAATCGCACTTCATTAAAAATGTGTGAGTCAGGGTTATTTTGACAGAATGCATAGGTTACTGTAGCCTTTTTGTTCTGGAAGGAATAACCTTAATGCCTTAAGCTCATTCAGCTGTCTTATCTTAGAGAATTTTAAGTTCTTTGTATCATCTAAATTTTTTAAACAGTCTGTAATTTGAACTTTAACATGGTTTTCCCAGGCTGCAAGACCCAAACGCATGGTGTATCCCATGTTAGTTAAATACAGATTTCAGACTAATTCAGAAACATGAAAATAACTGTCACCACGTATGATTTCTCAGTTGGAACATATTGAACATGCACATTAATAGACTTGCATCCTGCCATAGGACACACGTTTTGTTTCTTTCATGTAGCATAGAATAACCTATGTTTTACCATTTTACACCTAGATGTACAATTTGACATGTACCTGTACTTTGTTTTTCATTTAGAAAATTCCCTTATTTCATTCCCTTTGAAAGTCAATTTACTCATAGCGAAGAGGAGCAACAGCTCAAAGGTTATTTTAAAGGTTTTGAAAAATATTGTTCAGATTTAGGTGAAGGTAACTTGGTATAACAAATATCTTGTGATTTGTCAGTGACCTTAGGGAGGTGTGCAATTTCTTTCTTACCTAATGAAGCCTTTCTAAATGGCCTCTGTGAATATTTATCCTGATATTGTTCAGTTGTTTGCTTCTGTTTATCGCAAATCATACCAGCAACAAAGATGACAGAAGTATTGAGCCATGTTGCAAGAGTAATCGTATTGCCAAATGAAGAACAAATATGTTATTGGATAGAGAACAAGATCCTGTTGCTTTCCTGGATGTACTATAAATGTAAATGTTAATGTGGTTTACTAAAGTTTAGCCTTGCTTGTCTGTAGTGGTTGGCATTTTAAGAAGCCTAGAAAGAACAATGGAAATAGAACAGATATCTACCTGCACACAATGGGACATGGTTTTTACTTGGTGCATTGTTTGTGCTGGTATTTTAATGGAATTGACTATTTGTGTAGGTCACTACAAAGGGCTAAACCGTCCTCAGAGCTGCTGCTAAGTTTGTGGTTTATCTTTTAGTGAAAAATTGACTTTGTCATAGCTGCCAGTGGTAAATGTGTATCTGATATGGAATTATTTTACATTCATCAGTAAAATGAATTACTGATGGTGGAAAAACTAAAGAGGTATATTTATTTTGTGTCATGAAGTACATTGAGCCATTTGAACATGATTAGTTTAACTCATACCAGAGATACCTGAATCATTGTGGAAATCAATACTCCCTTTACCTCTTTGTGTACTGATACTAAGATATTAACAGTGGTGGTGTATTGGCACCCCCCCAAAAAAAAAAAAAAAAANAAAAAAAAAAAAAAAAAAATCTGTGTTCCCTTAACCCTTTGTCAGCTTGCTCTATACAAGGCCCAAGCCCACATCTCTTCACCTCTCACCCCTACTTTACCCCCACCCATTGCTCTCTCCCCACTCCTCACCCTTCATCTTGGCACTGAGGATCACTGCACAATGTTTCTGTGAATTGGTATGGATCTTACTACTAATATGTGGGACTAATATGTGGGAATGGAAAGGAAAAACAGCCTAAATTGTAAATTTGTGGGAGAAAGAATATATGTATATATATATAAATGTAAATGAGATTTTATAATTTAAGGAATAAAATGATGGAAAAAGGTCACTTTTTGCATTGATTTTTGTTGATGATTGAAACTCTATGTTTATTGCAAATCATACCAGCAACAAAGACAACAGAAGTATTGAGCCATGTTGCAAGAGCAATCGTATTACCAAGTGAAGATGTATGTATTTTCAAATACAGTTCAGTCTGGTAAAGTAACTGTGGACCCATTTTACTTAGTTTAATTTAGTTTTGTTTATTTATCCCAAGGCAAATTTGTTTGCCCAGACATTAGATTGCTTAGAGCAAAGACCCTCAACAGGTGTTTGCTCTGAGGGTCTTTGTGGGTGTTTACAAACAAGTTTCCTAGAACAGTCACAATTTAACACTTTTCTCACTGCAGTATGTCTATTGCCAGTTATTCCAAATCACCACATTGTGTTCAATCTGTGTTTTCAGTATAAAAGTTAAGTTTTGTTGTCCCTGATCCAATTTGCCAACTCTGGATTTTTCTTATAATGTTCTGAATTTGCAGGCTGGCCAGCCTTGCATGTTAAATGACCACCAGATGGCGATAAATGCCTGTATAAAGAGACCAAGGCAGTTTAAAAGACAACACTGACTGAAATCTGTTTTTAACTGAATGAGACTCAAAGCTGTAAACTAGATTCAGTATTCAAGCTTTTCTATATTAAGTGTATAATGTTATTATAAGGTACTGTATGGGCATGTTTCACGTATTAAGAGAGTGTAAAACCATTTTGAATTACAGGTGTGACTGTATTCCCATATTGGTAGCCGTTCAGTGTTTCATATTGTCTCCTATGGTGGACAAGAGTAATTTTTCTAAGTTTTAGGCACTTTCACAGATTTCAGTGATGTAAAGTAACACAATACAAAGACTTAATATAGTACTTAGAGTTTTTATAGAAAGTATACATATATAGAGAGAGAGAGAGAGAGAGGCCTGTGTGTGAGTGTGCATGTATATATAGATGTGTGTGTATGTATATATAATATGTATGTATGTATATATATGTATATATACATATATTACGTACATATACAGGTGCATCTCAAAAAATTAGAATATCATGGAAAAGTTCATTTTTTCCCGTAATTTAACTCAAACAGTGAAACTTTCATATATTTTAGATTTATTACACATAAACTGAAATATTTCAAGCCTTTTTTTGTTTTAATTCTGATAATTACGGCTCACAGCTCATGAAAATCAAAAATCCAGTATCTCAAAATAATAGCATATTTCATAAGATCAGTCAAAAAAAAGGATTTATAATACAGAAAAGTCAAACTTCTGAAAAGTATGTTCATTTATGCACTCAATACTTGGTCGGGCCTCCTTTTGCACGAATTACTGCATCAGTGCGACGTGGCATGGAGACAATCAGCCTGTGGCACTGCTGAGGTGTTATGGAAGCCCAGGTTGCTTTGATAGCAGCCTTCAGCTCATCTGTATTGTGGGGTCTGGCGTCTCTCATCTTCCTCTTGACAATACCCCATAGATTCTCTATTAGGGTTCAGGTCAGGCGAGTTGGCCGGCCAATCAAGCACAGTAATACTACGGTCAGCAAACCAGTTCCGAGTAGTTTTGGCACTGTGAGCAGGTGCCAAGTCCTGCTGGAAAAGGAAATCAGCATCTCCATAAAGCTTGTCAGCAGATGGAAGCATGAAGTGCTCTAAAATCTCCTGGTAGATGGCTGCATTGACTTTGGACTTGATAAAACACAGTGGACCACCAGCAGATGATATGGCACCCCAAATCATCATTGACTGTGGACACTTCACACTGGACTTCAAGCAACTTGGATTCTGTGCCTCTCCACTCTTCCTCCAGACTCTGGGACCTTGATTTCCAAATGAAATGCAAAATTTACTTTCATCTGAAAAGAGGACTTTGGACCACTGAGCAATGGTCCAGTTCTTCTTCTCCTTAGCCCAGGTAAGACGCTTCTGACGTTGCCTCTGGTTCAGGAGTGGCTTGACACTAGGAATGTGACACTTGTAGCCCATTTCCTGGACACGTCTGTGTGTGGTGGCTCTTGATGCACTGACTCAGTCCACTCCTTGTGAAGCTCCCCCAACTTCTTGAATCGGCTTTGCTTGACAATCTTCTCAAGGCTGCGGTCATCCCTCTTGCTTGTGTACCTTTTCCTACCACACTTTGCCCTTCCAGTCAACTTTCCATGAATATGCTTTGATACAGCACTCTGTGAACAGCCAGGCCTGTCAGCAATGATCTTCTGTGGCTTACCCTCCTTGTGGAGGGTGTCAATGAGTGTCTTCTGGACAACTGTCAAGTCAGCAGTCTTCCCCATGATTGCGGTAATGTGTACTGAACCTGACCGAGAGATTCATGGTATTTATACTGCATAGTGATTTACTCAAACTTGACATGACATATTCTAATATTTTGAGATACGTTTTTTGTATTTTTTTGAGCTGTAGGCCGTAATGATCAAAATTAAAATCAAGAAATACTTGAGACATTTTATGAGTCTAAAATATATGCAGTTTTCACTTTCTGAAATAACTAACAAAAAATGTTGAACTTTTCCATGATATTCTAATTTTTTGAGATGCACCTGTATGTGTTTTTTGTTGTTTTTTTTTTTTGTTTGTTTTTGTTTTTTTGTTTTTTTTTTTTACAAATTTTCACTATTCCTGCACGACATATTCGAAGTTCATTACTCACCACTGCTGACAGCGGTAATTTTGTGCCAGCTGCTATTTTTGTGTTATGCTAAATTTACATTAGCAGCTAAGCTAACATTTGTAGCTGCAGTTTGTTTTGGATATATTTTTTCTAATGGGCAAATTTTACTTTCAACAAACTCAGTTTTTAATGCGATATTTTCACTTTTAGTCAAGTACAGTTTTGAAAGTAGGCTACTTTGTCCACCACTGCACATTTCACACATTCTGTAGGCTACAGTGCTGGTAATTTTCATCAGTGTTCATTACTGGGGCCTTAACGTTAATTTTCGTCTCAGTTTTTGTTATGAGTTACTAATGAAATTAATAAGTTTTTGTCACAGTTGTTACCATTGCCAGTAATTTTTTGCCAGTTTTTGTTAACAAACATTAATTTTGTAATTAATTACCAATTGATCAATTAGTCAAATGTGCTCACTGGCCCTGAGCTGTTGAGCTGATTGATTTGTTTATCTGCAGATACATGGCATTTTGCTGTCTTTGAATGAAGCAAATCTAGGAAGATTCCCTGTGGATGACAGAATAATAGGGCACCCCCGGAAAAAACATAAATCCGGTGCCTACAGAGAGGCACCTGGCCGGATCCAAGGGAGCCAAGGTCCACCAGAAAGGTCAACGGAAGCTGTCATAATGTGACCAGAATCTCTTGTATATAGGTTCCGCCCAGTTTTATTGTAATTTATAAATTAATAATGTATCGATTTTCCAAAATGATGAATTAAGCAGCCTTTATAAAATCAACGATTGGACTTAATAACGAATATATTTTTTAATAGTGACGGTTGTGAAATGAAAAAGACAAAGAGGAGTCAGACCATTTAAAAGTGAAGCTGGATGTTATATTTTGGCGGCGGGTTTGTTTCTCATTCATTTTTTCATTCATTGGTTTTTCAAGCATATAGAGACATTCATTATTATAGAGTGTTACCTAAAATTATTTTGTAAAATCTTTCTACATTGAATTACAATGTCATTACAACGTCATTATTAGCTACAACAGTAACTGTTAGTAACTGATTGAGTGGAAGCCTTTTTTTGTTTTTTAATTTTTCTCCTTTTCCTTTACTACTTCATTCTCAAATAATGATTGATATAAGTTCACAAATACTACTTACCACAATATTGCAGATAAAACAGCAGAAAATTTCACAAAAACAGAAATATCTATCTATCTATCTATCTATCTACTTATTCTGGATTTGTATATAGGCAAGTGAGTGATCAGTAAAAACAAAGGGATTTAAATTTAAATTCTAACAAGTATATCAGCTACTGTCTGTTTACAAAAGTGATATGAAATGGGCTGAGCTGTGGTTGACTGAGTGGAAAAGGATTTGTGTAATTATATTGTGTTATGTATGACTTTTGCACAGCTTTGCAAATCATATAGACATGATTGCATAGGCGCACCCAGAAACAGCTTTATATTCTCTTTATTATTAGACACCACATCGCAGAATGCTGACTTCATCACACTTCCACGTCTGTCCATATCTCACAGTCACTCACACATTCAAACTCATACAGGTTAGACAGATCAGACAGATTATTCTGTACATGTCTCCACACTGTTTGTGTTATTGGGTCATACTGAAGGTACCATAAATTGTGTCTCTGCACACACACAAGTATTTTACTAACGCTAAGAAATTTATAATTTATGCTGCACAGACATTGAAATCCATACACACATGCAAATGCAAACACACACACATCAAGCCACCTGCAATTCTTTGTCATTAGGACTGACACATTGATCTGCTTGTCTCTGTGACTGGCTCCGTGATCAGCTTGTCACTATTCATTTACTTCAGCACCACCCAGCTTTCTGCCAACATTCCCTGGTACAGGAAGTGAAGACAGCATATTTCCTGAATTTAAGTACAGTGGATGTTAGGATGCTGATGTTGATATTTAACATTAAAGTTTTGGAAAAAACTAAGAAAAGATAAGAAATATATATATATATAAATATAAGAAAACCTGCACCACATCTGGTCATGTATGACATAATTTTGTGCAGAGAGATAGAGATTTATTTCCTCATAAATCTTGTTTCCGTCCCAACCTTATATTTGCATTCATGTATCATAATTCATGTATCATGAATAATGTAGAAAGTCAGAGAACATGGGATACCATGCATGCATGCATGGTATCCCATGTTCTAAAATCTCATGTAAAACTTCAGCTGCATGCATGCAGCCGAAGTTTTACCATGAAAAGAAAACACACATGGCATTGATATGCATTCATTTGGGCTGTCTCCTAAATTCAGAGGAACTGTATAGACAGGAAATAATCAGACCATACTGATTATAACATTGAAATTCATAAAGAACCTGGCCATTACTATAATCAGTTATATAAGCTATACATTACATAAGTACAAATGGAGAATGTACCACACATGGTGCATGTCAGTGCTCCCCACTAAGGATATGCCAGAGTGGAAAGCCTTGAAGTGTTAAAGATTCAACATGTGTATGAACAGAAGAGCAAGTGTGTGTAAATGTGTGTACCTGTGTGTGTTAAAAAAGATAAAGAGGGCTTTGGAATTGCTCGATGGGTGAGAAGCCCATGGGAGACACTTGGTGATAAAAAGGAAGAAATGAGAAATCATGAGAAAGCTAAAGTGCACTGATGCAACAGAGAAGAAATGGAATTTAAGGAATATGTTTGAGAAATAAGAATGAAAGGAGAGACAGGGAACATTGAGGAGATGAAGATCAATGGGACTATTCAGTCAATGGGAGATTTGCACACAGAAACTGAAGTGTGGAGTGACAGTGTAAGACTCATGTAGGAGTGGGAGTGAGATCGATGTTAAGAACGAGACAGAGCGGACAGGATAAGTGAAAAAAAAAAAAAAANTAAAAAAAAAAAAAAAAGAATGGTGAAGGAGATACATACGCATACCTTGTGGCTATGAGTCCAGTTGGACCAGCAGCTGAGTCATGAAGCATGAGAACAGATTAGCCAATAGCACTAATCTCCTCCTCCTCTATCCCATACACCTCACAATACTAGGAGTATGAAAGCTGCTGCCTCTTGCTGTTAACGTAATCATGAACCATTAACGGATATTACAGGAAAACAAAAATGTAAACCATTGATAATGTCAGTGGTGTAAGTAATAAAATAAAACTACTACTACTACTACTACTTTGTTACCTACTTAAATATTTTGGGAAGTATCTGCACTTTATTTAAATATATTTTCATACTTTGTAACTCCACTATTGAAAATTAAAAAAAAATATACCAGTACTTAAACATGAATAGCTGTAAACTACTAAATGTCATGCCTAGTGTCTGTAAATTCATACAAACATAAGACTTCATTCAACAGCGTACAACCACAGACATACACAATATGTCACAGCTTTTAAAATATTTACAAGAGAATACCATGATCAGTAAATCAGAACTAGCTGTTTTAGCTTTGGCACTGACAGGAAGAAGGATAATAAACCCTACAGATAAACACAACTGCTCAAGCAGCAATACTGCTGCACTGGACCAAACCTGGCTCTGAAAGCCGCAAGGTCACTGTGAAATTTATATCCGGATCAATGGGTAACTTTTATAATTATTACTGGCTTTATTGTCACAGTTAATTCAGTAATGTATAAAATAAAACGAGCCTTTTATTATGCTATTTTCTTTTCTTTATTTTTTCTTTCTTTCTTTCTTTCTTTTTTTTAAATCCATGCCAACAAGGAGTAGTTTTAATTAATTATGGGGGCAAGACTGGTTGAACAGGTGCCTGGTGGAACAGATCCATAAATTTCATTCATTGGAAAATAGCCTGACTTTAGTGTGACTGCTGGCCCATCAGTATTGAAGCATTCTGGTATAGTTGCACTGAAGACTGTATATGAATCTAGTTTTATATGGGGTAGGATTTGTTCTGGACCTCTAGCTTGCCAAAAAAGGCAGTAACAGAAATACAGAGAACAGGTCCCCCTGCTTTTTGTATAAATCCCATATGAACTGTTACATTCACTGTCAACCTCAATTAAACAGTTATAATAACACAATTGATGAATCGCAAGCCAAATGATAAAAAAAAAAATGTAAAAAATAAAAAAAATGTCTATGTAATCTTTATTTGTTCCTCCACAGGTTTTTATTATACTTCTCTTTTCTCTCATGTAATCTACCCACGTTTCAAGTTTCCTGTTGAGCTGTGGAGCTAAGATGAATGTGAGGATGAATGTGTCCAGTGAAAAGTAAGAAAAAGTCCTGATAAGATGTGGTTAGATGAATGAATGAGGAGATTAGGACCAGGAGAGATTCAACCATAGGCCTTGAAGACTGATTCTATAGCTGTATGGCATGGAAATCACATCTCTATGAAGGAGATAAGCTGTAGTTGTTATGACAGGCTGAAGATTTATCACCACACTATGGTGCAGTAATGTAGCGATAGCTGTGTACAAACTATAAGGAGGAAGGCAGATGATATTGGTTATGCTTTGAAGAATCGTTTGTCTGTTCTCTTTTATCATGAACAACTGTTATTCTGCGTCATACCAGTTTGCCTGATTTGGCAATGGGATACATTTTTGATCCGTCAGTTAGATGAGGAGGAATGCAGGATGTGGTAATGAAGGAGATCAGGATATCAGAAAGGATAAAGAATGGAATACACAATGGAGAGTAGAAGCTATTTCCATTTGGATTGCTTTGAATTATCCTCAACATGGACTGAATGGAAAATGTCAGCTCAAAATGGATGGCACAAAATGAAAATAGTACAGTGGCCATTTTCAGTTAATATCACAATACACAGAATTACTACAATGCAATACAGGTAATATCAGTGAATATAAAACTACAGTTATCAAAAAGAATCAAAGATTGTCATTTTCAGTGATGTAAATTAAGTCCATAGGTAAAAGAAAATGAAACGCATGTCATTTCATCTGTCTGTAGGACAGAAGAGTGTTACTGTGAATCAAAAGAAAAAAAATGACTGAGAAATACACACAGACAAGGGATGCGTAGGCGGATACAGGGTCAGCACAAACACAATCACACACACACACACACACACACGATTATGTAAAGGTGATCCATTTTTGTATGTATAGTACGTTTCCCACAACCAGGATCACCTCATTTGTACAGAAACTGTAAAGGAACAACATGTGGCAGATGATTGCTGTCATGTTATAGTGAAAAGCATCATTGACCTCACATCTGCAGAGTTAGATCCAATATAAATAGCTTTGCACAGAAGAAGCTCCCTGTTCACTTTGTACAGCAGGGAGGAGAAACTGAAACACTGAAAATGAATGATTAATACTCAACTCAAGCATCAGAGTTCTCCACTCATCCATCGACCAATTTTCTAAACCTGCTGCAGCCTATCCAGCATTCACAGGTTGAGAATGACCACTAAAAGAACTCCTGTACATTTTCATACCACCATAAAGAATACTCACCTTCACTGTGTTCATAGCAACACCCCATACAGCAAATAAATGCGAGGTTACAGTGTTCCAGCTCTCTTAAGCACAACATGTAGTGAACAAAACTCTGAAGGAACCTGAAAAATATGTAATGACAGTAACACAGAAAAACATCAAATACATGAATGGAGATTGTGTTATTTTGGAAATATATGTAGACCCGCTGCTGGTGGGCCAGTAGATTTCCAGAGACACAACTTGTGGTCCACTGCACATCTCACAGCAGTGCACAGGAGACTCAAGGACAATTATCACTGTACCTCAGCCTGTACGTCCTACTTTATTGATGCAAAGCCACATCTTGTACTATGCTCTTCCATTCAACTAGGGTCTTTGTTATCAATTCTGCCAAACTACATTGACACCAGCATGAGAAGTAGTTTAGACCTGTGGATATTCAGTCTTCACTGGTGGAATGAAAAGATCTGAAACTGGACTCCCTTTGAAAAGTCTTTTGGCCAATCAAAATGTGTGGTCAGGACTAACAGATATTACATATAAGACATTTTTAATCACAATTTCACAGTTTATAATGTACTTTTACACCCTGGAATGACCCTTCTCACTCAAATACTAAAATGTAGGTAATGAAAAATTGTACATAGTGAAGTTTTTCCTTCATGCTGCTTTTTATCTTTAAGGGATATGTGATGAGTTCATGTGATTAGTTACTTGATGGTTAATTTTTAAAACTGAACTGAATTCTATAGTTCTTGTTTCAGTTTTTCTTTTCTTTTTTTGATGATGAAGATGAAGTCCTTTCTTGCTAAAATCAAACAGATCTCCATTCTTTGCACATTCATCAAATAGTTTATAGTTTTTTGGAAGTCTAAGTTAAATAGCACTTTCACATGTGCCATTATCTCTGTCAGTCAGAGGGATAAATATATGTGCATGTACATTACTAAAACAAACAAAACCAAATCATATTTTGGCCAAGTAAGTAAGCAAAGGTAAGATATAATAACAGGAAAAATGGGGGAGAAAGCGAGAGAGAGAGAGAGAGAGAGAGATGCTTCATCTTTTTGCATCAACAGGAAGAGACAAAGCTTAAAGGAATAATGTCTCAGGTGTAATGTAAGAAAGGGCTGAAATTAAAAAATGGTTTTTGTAAGAGCATAAATATACAATATATCCTAAAATATCACAACAGATGATATTATACATCATGTCATTGTCATATACTTATTAATCAAGGTAAGGCTCAGAGCAGAGTTGCAATAACAGCAGTAACATAGTATTGGTCCTCTTTTCATTATTAAAAGTCACTGTGTTTATTTTAATTTTGTGATGTTTTGCCAGAGCCTAAAAAAAAAAGAAAAGTTATTTTTATTGGAAATTTACCAGTGACAGACATCACAATGTTCCCTCATTCCGTTTGTGTACTATACGTCTGATAATAGAGATTCTGGTGTTGTGATACAGTAGTATATTTAAATTCTGCATGCCTGACAGAGTATTGAATTAATGTAATATCCTGTGCTGGTGGGTGGTGCATGTGTATATTGGAGACTGGATTTTAATGTTCACAGATGAAATTATTTAAGATGGCAATGAACTGCAATTTGATTCAAAAGACCCTAGACTCTGTGGGAAAATTTAGAAATGAATTGTTTGTTTTGAATGAGTCTGCCAATGCATAAAGAATTCTGCTTCAGCTCATTTAGATTTATTGAAGAAAAAGTAGCACAAATAAAAATGAAAGCAAAAGACATAAACAAGTTAGATAAAATATTTAACCAAGGGAAATAAGGAATAATTAATTAAAATGTGAAAATATTGTAAGCTGTGAAATGACCTGTGATTTTAGCAAAGAAATATAGTATCATTAAATATGATACTATATTTCAAATGATTCATCCTGAGTAATACATATCCACCCTGCTCATCCTACAGACCCGTCACACTCATCATTGTCATTTGCTGCACCACATCGTTGGGAGCATTAAATGAGGGATTACTGTCCAAAGTAACACCCTTGTGCTCAAAACATTTATACGAAGTAGAGCTGACAACAATAAGCATCAATTATCCATAATATACCATTATGTGCACAGTGTTGTGTTTCTTCTGAGCATGAGTATATATTCAAAATGTAGTACTCTTATTCATCATCCAAAGTTATGACTGTGTGACAACTATAGTTGCTGTCCAACCTGCTTTACCATGTTTTCCTCATCTTGAATTTATTACTTTGTCAGGCCTGGGAGAGTGTGGCTATTCATGCAGATGGTGTTCAGCAGGGACATGATATGAAGGTCAGGCAGCCCAGTCATGTCCATCTCTTTGCTTACACCGTGCTACTTGTAAATCTGCAGGGGTATTATAACGAGCCAGTTGTGCCTGGACAAAATAACAGGAGAAGGTGCAGAGCCACAGCAAGCAATAGCAGCATATACACTGGAGTAATATTTCCCCTCATTGGTGCTTCTTCAGTTTTATTTTGAAATGGAAAAGATTAATTTAAATTGCATTCTTTCAACACCCTGACTTAAAAAAAATAAAAAAAATAAAAAAATAAAAAGCATATTCTAACAGGAACAATGAAAACATCCTTTTGTTTATATTCCACATTTGTTTACTACTCATCTCCTTCTCTGTCAACTTCTTTAGAGACCAAAACTCCAAATGAATTCACAGCACAATGGCTGACTGTGATAACCAGAGACACCTGTCAATTACGTATAAATACATCAAAAACTGTTTCGCTTTAGGTCTTAACATCTCCTAAATGGAACAGTTATCTTCAATTGATGTCTGACATCAATTAACACCCATATTTGCTCCAGATAAAATTCAGCGACTTATCGATATGAGAAAAGAGAACTCAGGTTGAGCTTTCTTGCATCCAGCATCTTGTGGCCAAGAGAGAAACTAAGGCACAAATGCAGTAAGGGTACATTCACATGTTCTGAGAGCACTTTTCAAGGGGAAAAAAGCTACCAAAAAAAAAAAAAAAAAAAAAAGGAACAGCAATTGACAACTCTTTATGTCTGCTCATTTTGCTTGCTAGCAAGCTGCTACTTTCATGGAAAGGAGGAGGCAGCTCACTTTGGACAATCTGAAAAGCCATGCTCCCGTTGCATGGAGATGCTTGCTCTCGTCTGTGGAAGACAGTAACAAGGGGCATGTAATCTAGTCCATGAGCTCTGGCTTGATGATGTCATATTCTGATACCATGGGGACATCCATCTTGCTGTCAGGTCTGCATTTCTCATCATCATTGGTCAGCTGGTAAAAATGAGCTTCATTTTGCAAAGCTCTTTTCTGAAAAATTCAAGTATTTTTCCATTTTGCCAAAGTACCAAAAACAGTCAGCCTCTACACATTCTATATGGTACATTATTAAAATTACATTGTCTAATATAGTTTATGTACATTATACAGTAATATATGTATATTGAGATTTTGTTTGGAAGAATATGGGTTATCTTAATCATGTTTTAGTTGCATTGATCCCAGTGTTTCCGGTTTCATCTGCTTTACAATTTATTAACCATGACTGAGTTGTCATTATGAGATATGAAAAATATTGACAGTGAATGCTTTTCAGATATGTTCAGTATAAACATTTTGCCTGATATGTTGATAAAAATAAACATAATTCATGTGACAAAATGTATATTGGAATTTCAAAATATTTGCATGAAAGTAATTCTTATGAGAAAAGGAATATGGCATGAAATGTAGTGGAATACTTATGCATTATTTTATTTGTCATTCCATTTTATCCCAGAACAACTTATATGCCCTTGGGTCAATGATTTAACACTTTTCATACAATCATTGACATTTTTTAACAAAAGAAGAAATAATACTAACAATGTAAACATTTTTCACAGTGCATCATAAACTTTACAATAATATCAATAACTATAATTATATTGTAAAACTTAAATACATATATAGTATATAGACAGCCTTTATATATACAGTATATATATATATATATATATACACACACACACACACACACACACACACACACACACACACACACATATGCACAGTACAACACATCACATTCAGCCTTGTTTGTGTCTTAGAAACTGGGGGAGAAGGGCTGCGAAACTTCTGACATGCATGCATGTGTGTGTCTTACATTATGAACACAGTGTAGTCTCAAAATGGAAATTTCCTGAGAAAAAGTATTTGCTTTTAAGAAGACAACAGCAAAATAGGATTCTGCACATAAACTCTGCGGTCCTGTTGCAGTAGGAAAATTTGTATTCCACTTGCATCCTCCACAACTCATTCAACTATGATTACAATGGATTAGCACATATAGAGAGCAACACATAGGATTTATCATATCATTCAAACCCATTGCTGGCTTTTTCTGTATGTGCGTTACAAACCATTATAAGTACTGCATATGGAATCCTGCCGTTGCAGAGTCTTGTCTCAAATAGGATTAACGTCTTTGTCTCTGTCATGTTTCCAGGATTTTAACAGGTGAGAATCAGAAAGAGAGGTACAGTAATTCAAGGATATAAAGTATATGCAGTGTAAGTATAAATGTGATGTAAATGTTGATACCATGACTTAAAGGACCATACCGGCGATTATTCATGTTTGAACCTAATATATACAACCCGCATACATGTTAGTCTACTGACAACCAAAACATAACAGTATTTGAGTTTACCTATCATTTTTTCAAATCCCCTAATCTTTCAAAATCAAATGTAATACACCCACCTTAAAATTCAATGTTTCACCTTCTAATACTTATACATGATTGTAAAAGGAATGGTCATTTTAATTACTTGGTAAAAACCGTCTTCTCCTGGGACTATATTTTCTGGCTGAGAAATATGTTTCCGCGAAGCTACGTGTTGGATCAGTTAAATGAAGTTACTTTGGCAAGAAAACCTAATAGACATTGTGTTTGCTGTGATTGATTACATATCTCAAACGCTTTTCAAGTCTCTGTAAGTTGATTTTAATAGAATACTGAAATTAACTGAAGTTAATGGCAGTCTGGAAGGTGGAAAAAAATTCTGAAGTTTAACGTCAAAGTAGTATATTTGGGAAATGGTTGTCAGGAACATAACGTGTATATGGATTGTATATATTGAGCTCAAACATGCACGATTGCCAATATGATCCTTTAAACTGTGCTGGTGTCAATAAGGGGTTCTCATCCATCTTGAGCTGTTTCATACACACTTCTGGCATACTGTATCAGCACTTTAATTTCAGCGTAATAAAACTTGCTTTCTGTAAGTGCTCATCCAAGTGGCTGTAACCACAGCAAATGTCTCTCTTCCTTGGTTTCCAAAATAATAAATACTGTTTCTCTCCTAAATTTATCTTCTAAATTTATCTATAGAGCACAGACTCAGACTCATAAATACATTCTATAATTGTGATTAATTGTGAGGTAGAAACAGCCACCTTCATAGAAAGTACATATACTGTAGCATCATGACAGATGGTAAATTTGAATCTGGTACTGTGGGACACAATACTACCATTGATTAAATAAAGGAGCTTTATAATGGTATACCATAATGGCCAGTGCATTATGGATGTGTATTTTTAGTGAGAGCAAGAATAGGCAAAAGTGTCAAACTTTGAGGTATTATGTAAAATTAAAGAGACTTGGACTAGACACCCTGGTTACCTCAATTCAATGCAGAAGTTCATCATCTCTCACAGGTACAGTAAAAATAAAAAGCTAAACGAAAAGGATTCTACTGCTGTGACAGACACCACAAACTCAAACGGAGTAAAGTGTTTTGCAGTGAAACTGCATAAGACACATTAATGAAAACATTTTCCAAGTCAGAAAAGGAAAAAAAAAAAAACAAAAAAAAAACTCAAAAAACAACTGAAACCCATCGCCCCCATTTCAAGACACTGCAAGAGGTTTTTCTGTTTCCAAATCTACACATTTATGCTGATAGTTAAGTTAAATTACTAATATATGAATTCATTTTGACACCTGTACATATGCATATTTACATACATGCAAACCATTGTCTACATGAAATCCCTGATGATGTTGATATATTGTATATGCACATTGTTTAAATGGGTATAGCCCGTGTAGATGACCCAAGTATGGCTAGTGATATAGACGGTACACCATGGTACTTGCAGTATTTGTTCCTTGAGTAGAACAGAGTAGAGAAAAGAAACATCAGAATCAGATATTCACAGTTAGGTTTGCTGGTTTGTACATCCATCTTTGAGGCTGAGCTAAGCACAGCATCCAGCACAGGACTGGAAGCTGAGGTTTTGATATGTGTTTCATAAATGATAACCTGCATAATGAAAATAGAAAAATTGTTTTGAAAACAACATTTTGGCTTTGATAGCAACTGTAAGTGATGGTAGCCTTTGGTTCCAACATGACATGCATAAATTGCCTCTGTGTTTCACTGATCCTTCATCTAAACCATCAGTGCTATCTTAAAAACTGTAGCCAACATGAAACCAACAGCATCCATGATGCATTACTTTAGTAATTTCCTGCTTTTGTATAAAGTATTGTGTATTGTTCTTTATGAATAAACAATGATACCACATAGATGGTAATGTTAACCTATGGATTCATTCTGCAGTTGACAGAGCGAGGAACAGTAAAGTACAGCTACCCTGTACATCTGGCTTGTATACTACGTATGGTATAAACTTTTAGTCAGTTAATTAGTTAGAAAACATGAAGACAGTTCAATATCTTGATCAGAATCACCCATGTGTCAGTGAAATGCCATTATATATTTTTTTAACAGTAAGGCTTTTCACACGTGTTTCTCTTAGCTCTGGCATAGCGATAGCTCAGGGTTAACATGCAAAGAGTTAAGACCTCTGGATTAACTTCCTCAGCATATTGCATTTTTAAATTTTAGCTGACATCCTTTTTGTTTTTCTAGCTATGATTGACAGCTGGACTCTAATCCTAGTATTTTTGGGGATAACCATGTAAAGTCATGGACAGCCCTCTTCTAGCTGGTGGGGCTGTGGGGAAAGCCTACATTCAAAATAAAATGACTGTAATGCTAAGAGAGCTGAAAGCCCTGAGCATGGTGTGGTAAGTGTGAAAAGTCCTATTAAGATATTAGATAACAATGATGATTTTTGTATACATATTGTTTGGAAAAGACAAAGAAGTAAATTATAGAGTCCAACCAGGAGTAGACTGCATCACATGTACCTCTCTGGTTTTACATGACTTAAAGTACAATTTTTAGTCCAAGCTTAGCAATGCTAAATCATGAATCACATAAGATCACAAAAGAGAGAGAATCATGAAATATCATGAAAGTTAGAAACAACTCTTAACCAAATCTAATATATGTATATATATATATATATAGATATATATATTTCCATAGCAGGTCTTTTTGTACTTCCATTCACATACCTATATTGCCAGAGGAAAATCTGCTTATTGGACAAACACTTCAATGCTTGCAGGGCATTTTTTAAAAATTAAAATAATGCTGGCATGTGCTGAGGTAAAGCCTTGTGTCTCTCATGTTACAAATCCTTTTATTAAAGAACAGATTCTCCTTTCCACAGCAAGAGAAGCACCAAAGGCAAAGTGACTTATCCATGCATAGAAAGTTTCTCTAATTTCCTCTTAAAAGCTTGAGGAACTCGCTTAATATGCTTATTTCAGTATTTCATAGTTTGTGATTTAAACCTAAAGAATTTGCTAAAACACTGTAAGCTTTTCTCAGTACCTGCATACTTTCTGCAGTATTTGCACGTATGCCCAGGAAAGCAGTTTTAGTATGCTCATAGAAACGCATTAGAAAATACACAAGTATGCAAATAAGTCTCCTTAATTTCTTATACATGCATTCACGCATGCACACATACAGGCTTTACTAAGGTTGACTGAGAGTTTTACTCCCCAGTGTTCCAGGACTCATTTTTAGCACACAATAGCTTGTTGAGTGCACCTGATCAGCCTCCTGGAAATAAAAGAAGACAATTTATGAAAGTAACCATGAGCCTTTGTACACCGTATCTATCAGCGATTCATGAATTAGTGAAGTAACTGCATAAACATTTTTTTTGGCCTGTTATATTAATAAATTAAGCCTTTAAACATCTGGAAATTACTTAGTAAGCAGGGGTTCCACAGGGTTCAGGAGTTCACTGCCTTAATTTTGACTGCATACCATACCGCAGCAAAAAACTGAAGCTCTTAAATCTTTACACAAAGATTTGTCATAAAAATTATATTAAAATGTTATCTATACCAATGTTAGCACACTATACAATTTAAGACAATATTTTTGGACCATTGTAGTTAGGTCTTCCAACAGTCAAATTTTGTGGAGATCTTAACTCCACCACAAACCTTATCTCCATCTCAAGTTATACTAAACCCACTAGATCTTATCCTCTTATTAAGCCAAAGCTTTTGCACTGGATACAACTAACTGCACAAGATTTACACTGACAACTTCTCAGTTAAGCATATTCAGTACAACACAGCTTAACTGTCAGATGTTCTTCTTCCTCATTTAAATTCATTTATACACGAGTAAATGTGGGTTCACTGAACCATATTTTTTTTTTCTCAGGTATTCAAGCTTTTCTCCTCTTTATCTTGTTTTAACCACCAAGTAAATCTTTTCATGAAGACATAGCATATGCAGAGGCTTTGAAAGCCTGACTTTCAAGGAGAGCAAATTCCTGTACCATAAAACACTGTGGCCCTTGAATTAGAGGTATGCACAAGTAAATGGCAAATATTGTATCAAAACAGAAATACTGGACTTCCGGTGGCGCCATGTTTTGAGACACACGTATATCGGGTAGTAGCTCCCTCTAAACCCAGTTTGCTATGGCTGTTTGCAGGGCTATTTCATAATTTA
>VXCM01002864.1:75464-126179 GCA_014773175.1 Lucifuga dentata | reverse complement strand
GAAGTACCTGCATTCAAGTTGGTGTAAAACCCAAATATCACAAATAAACTTGCTTTGATAAAGTTTTAAGTGTGTAAACCATAGAGAGAAATTGAGGATTTAGTGTTAAAAGTACAAGTAATTGATTACATATGATTTATCACGAAAAAGAGTAAAATTATTGTTAATGAAACTCGGTACTTCCTGTATGCATTTCATAATAAAAGCCCCCCAAGGAATGGATTCTACCGTGAACCATTGTGAGGCTTTTATTGTGAAAGGAAAGCAGGAAGTTTGCGTTTATGTTGACTGTACCTTAATTACTATCTGAAATTGCAAGCACAGGTGTTGTGAATGAATTAATTAGGGGCTAAATCGGTATTTATGCAAAAAAGAGAAATTCAGAGCAACAAAACTGAAGAAATCATGATGTACTGATGGAATCATGTGAAAATGGACATGAAGAGAAATTTACCACCAAAACAATGCAGAAATACACGCTGAATTTGCATCAACAGCACACAACATTAATGAACAAACAGAAGAGAGAGAGCTATTAAAATTTGTTCAAATACTATCATAAAACAGGAGGAAACAGAAGTAAAGGTGTGCTTGTTGGCCTAAAAGAAAACCAAAATGTAAATATAGCCGCAAGAGGCAGTAAGCGACGTCCGAGCATGTGCGATGACTCTATGAGTGATTCAGTTTTTTCCATTATGTCACCAAAGTTGCATTCAGAGGATGCAAGGGCGGTCATTTAATAAACATAACTTTAATGTTATGTTCACGTTAGCTAGCTAGATAGCAAGCTAGCTATCAAAACAAGATAGCTAGCTAGCAAACCAGCACTCACTAATATTGCCATGTCAACAAGAGAATTGCAGATGACAAGCTTTCATCATGCTGGGACACTCACTGCAAAGGCTTAGGCCCATTTGGGACAGGACATACATTTACATTTCTTTAAACAGCAGCTTTGTAGTAGTAAATGAAATTCAATGGAAAATTAAAAACAGCAAAAACAACAACAACAACAAAAAGACTTTAGACTTGAGAGGTTTGATAGAAGATGCAGCTCTCTTGATGCTTTATCAAGATTACATCACAAATTTGATTGTGTCCTTGTGATATTACAAAAAGAGAAGCTTTCAGTCTCTCCCTTATTGGCCTTTTCTTTTCATCTTTCATCAGTTTTAATTGAAAAACTTTAAAAATCAATAACATATTCTGAGTTGAGATGATATGATATGATATGATTAGATTATCTCACCTGCTATCAAAAATGTCAGTGTGAGCTAATGATATCTGACATGTGTAATATGTTACTTCCACTGTGGATGTTTGAATTATCTCCTACAATCAATCATTCAATGTCACATCATGGTTATAAATAGAGTTACAAAGTACCTAAGTATAGTTACTTTATTCTGAGGTACTCATACTGTAGTTTTCCATTTTGGGAGACTTTCTACTTCTCCACTAAATTTCAGAGGGAGAAACTGTATTCTGTCTGTGTTTGTAGGAGCAGAGATATTAATTATTCAGTCGCTCTTTACTAAATCAGACCCTACAGCTTTGAGGACGATGAATCCAGAGTGGGTCTGCTCGAGAAAAAGCCATCCTCCTGTTTGTTGAAAAGCTTCTCTTCAAATGACATGAGCACTTCAAATCAAATTTGGAGTAGCGCAGAGAGCTAGCGAGTGATCGTGAAGAGCCTCGGTGGCACTTGAGACGTTACTGTCAATGTGCATAGGATGCTGCTCCTCACAACGCCATGTTTGATCTTCTTCAGCAATCAGAGACACAAGATGCTCACCAAAAAGGGATAATTAAGGTTGAACCAACAAACATCATCAACACCCAATCAAAATGTATTGTGGCAAACCACTCTGCCTGAGGACGCCCGTGTTAATTTTCCGAGTCGACACAAAGCGGTTGGAGGTGAGAATGTGGTTGTCTGCATTTAAATGAGCATTTTGTGCTGATTAACAAAGTAAAATAAAATGGTTCAGATAAAGTCATTGTATCTGGCGTCATCACAGAGCTTCAGAAGAAAAAAAACCATACATATATATATATATATATATATGTATATATTATGATATAATAGATGAAAGTAGTAATGTTTTGTAGTCTGTTCATCTGGCCAATCGGAACAGAATTAGCTTTTTGAACCCGATTTAAAGGACCATAACATCCATTTTGCTTGTTTGAGCCTAATATATTAAATTTTCATACATGTAACGTTACTGACAATCATTTCCCAAAGCATACTACTGGAACGGTGAATTAAAAATGTTTTTCCTACCTTCCAGACCTCCATTGGTTTCAGTTCATTCTGCTATTAAAATCAACTTGTTGATACTGTAAACGTTCTTGGGATAGGTAATCCATCATCACCAACAAGACGTGTATTCAGGTTTTTTTAGAAGTTATGTAATTTTAGTGTTTAAGCTCAATAAAAAGCATGGAGTGAATGTATGCCTCCACCGGGGAATATAGTCCCAAAAGAAGACCTGCGTTTATGGAAAAATTTAACGGAACATGACTTCATAAGGCTGCGTAACTATTAGCAGGAGAAACATCAATTTTTAAGGTGGGTGGGTGGCTTGAATATCTGATTTTGAAAGATTAAGAGATTTAGCAAAATATCAGGAAAGCTGAAATATAGTTTTATCCTTTGGGAAATGATTGTCAGTAACCTTGCGTGTATAAAAATTTAATGTATTAGACTCAAACATGCAAAATGGTGGTATGGTCCTTTAATAGAAAAGGAGATCTGACAGAAAATGATTGTTATACTGGTTGTCGGTGTCAATTATGTGTAAAAAAATAAATACATATTTTGCTGCTTAAAAGCTAAAAACTTGCCATATGGCTGCCAAATGGTAGATTTCATCCCATGACCTTTCACCCCATGGTATGTGTTGTCTTCACCGAAACTTGCACCAGTGAAAAAACTATAATGGAAGCAGCAGAATTTTTGATATTTGAAAGTGCAAAGTTCCAGTGTAAAGCATGTCAGTGAATGAGTCTGCAAAAGTTCCCGCCTACTTTATTTAAGCAAAATTAATTATTTTTCTCTGCAGGCCCATGAAATTTAGGAAAATAATGATGAGGCAGGGGAGACTCGGTTTTTAATTAAAAATGAATGTTATTATTCTAACCATTTTTATTCATAAACAAGAGTTAACAAAAGCCATAAAGCTGGTGTAGAGAGAGAGAGAGATATTATTGATTGAAGGGGGAGATCAGAAATTAATGACCCATGTATACCAGATTGAATAATCAATTTCAATTAATATCAATTTCACAGTGCAGCTGCTCTGTAACAGCTCCTCACATTGGGTGTAGCACTCTTCATTTTTCCACCTTTCAGAGAGAACACACCCATAGACGAGTGCAGCAGCCATTTCAGAAGGAATCACAACCTTCTGGGGCACAGCAACGTCTCCTGGGGTGAAAAACACAGTTACATATATCTTTCATGTTATTCAGTGTCCTTCTACCAGTTGTTCATGTGTGTCCCACTGACCCCAAACTCAGACCACCTGCGGTTTTGTCTTCAGATGAAGAAAATATCACACATATGAGCTTCGCCTCCTGGCAGAGCACAGGCTAAGAAATCATGAGAAAACCTACTGTTCCCATTTGGCCTTGAATACATCACAAAGCCATCCATCATTCAACTCTTATTTGAGATGACAATGATCAGGTGTTATGTGTGTGTTCATTTGTGTATGTACGTGCGTGTGCTGTAGGGAGGTAACAATCTCCCTGGAGAAGTGCAAGTGATATTTTGAATCCAAATTGAATGGATGGGGTGATTGCTCGGCGAGAACGGAATAGTGACATCTCAATAGGCATGCCCTTATCAGGAAATAATAAGGCTATTTTCATGAGCAAAATTAGACCTGCAGACTGTCAGATGAAGGAAAAAAGGCCTGAACCAATTGAACCAAAGAAGATGCTTATTAGAGAGGTTCAATTTGCATATATTGCATGTCAGACACATTGGCAAAAATGTCAAAAACTAAATCAAAAAAGCCCTTCTAATGTACCTGCTGAAATTGCTCCTTGATCAGTGAGAATGAATATGACAGAACAGAGAAGATATGGGAATCTGGTGGAAATAAATGATTGCTAAGACATTTATGAGACATAGCAGCCAGATATCCAGATTGAATATACTGCAAAGTGACTGAAATAAAAACTCTATGCAGAGCTCAGTTTTCATTTTCAGGTATTTTTCAGTGTATTTGAAAATTGTAAAGTGGGTGAAAGACCATGTTGGAAATCAAATTACAAAAATATATGTGTAGTAGGAATGAGCTGAGTACTCATATGAAACGAGTATCCGTTACAGATAATGCACTTTTTATGAGTACGAGTAACATCCGAGTAAAATGTGTCCAATCCGTAGTTGTTGAACGGAAAACAAATCTGATTGGGTAGCGCTGTGTCCACTTGGTTGCATGTCGTCCAGGCAGCCAATCACAGAGCTCCTCTCTACACAGAGCTGCTGCTCCACACACACACACTAACATAGCATAGTATAGTAGCTTCTATTAGCTATAGTTGCTATTCTCAGATTCAGCTCAACATTATTCTCAGTCCACAGCTAAATTCATTGACTGGACATTCACACGGAAGCATACTGATTAGGGTTGCCACTCGTCCCGTATAATATGGCATTGTCCCAGATTTCAAAGTAAAATGCTGCGTCCTGTATTGATTCAATACGCATTGCAATCCCACAATCCCATATTGATGTAATACAGGACACCCATTTAGTTTTAAATAAAACGTGATACGGTGAAGGTCACACACGCACACACACTCACTTTAGCACTTTGTTATCTGTCTGTTGCAAGATCAAAATTGCATATATATACCAAATACCAAAGGGTTATGCCAATCTTGGCATATATCACGACTATATATGCAGACAGAAAAAAAAATACAGCCNCTTCTAGGCTAACTTGCCAGTTAGCTAGCGATTCTTATACATCCACTGTACTAATGCAATTTTGTGCGCAATTAGATGTCGTCACTCATCTGAAATCACAAGACTTACAGTAAATCATGGTCAGTCAACTGTAACCTGGTGCGCTCTACTGTCTTCACACCGTCAGTTCATTTAAAAAAAAATAGTGAAACCAGAGAAATGATCTAAGCTCCGCCCATCCGAGTGCGGATACGGATAATTTAGCTGGTTGAATGGATATGGATAATGGTGTCCTCGCTCATCGCACAAACACTCAGTAGTTTAACCGTTACTTCCTGACAAACTCAAATTAACAACTCACCTGCATTTTCTCTTCACTTTTTATTACCAGAATCACATTCTTGACTGTATTCACCACTACATGAGCACATTTCATGTGGACTCTGGTAAAAATGTTGTACTTTGAACAGGAAACATAACAGCTTTTGGGTATGAGGGGCATAAAATCAAGGTGAAAACCACAGAAAGCATACCTTTACCATCAGTCCTCTAATTTTGCTGTTTGACAAATTTAAAGCCAGACTTTTAACTTAAAATCAATATCATACAAATTTATTGTATAGCTGTACGTCACCTTCATCCAGGATCCAGATCTGCCTCATAATCTAATCAGCTTTTCCTCAATTCAAGTCCCATCTACAAAATTTCATCAAAATTAATCAGTTGCTTTTGATATCCTGCTGGTGAAAACAACCTCCATGGTAAAATCTTTCTCTGGTAAAGATAATATGCAGGGTTTTTTTTTGTTTTTTTTGTTTTGGTTTTTTTTTTGGGGGGGGACCAATAACACACATGGGAAATGCAGACAAAGAATCGGTTGAAGTGCTGCTCTGCCTCCTGCTATCTTCCATCCCACCACTTAACTTGCTTTGAATAAATTGCTAAAAAGGCCAAAGCCCATCAGG
Source organism: Lucifuga dentata (assembly GCA_014773175.1). Taxonomy (NCBI): domain Eukaryota; kingdom Metazoa; phylum Chordata; class Actinopteri; order Ophidiiformes; family Bythitidae; genus Lucifuga; species Lucifuga dentata. The sequence continues at coordinate 120,287 of VXCM01002864.1, read as the reverse complement.
CTGCAGTAGTTGAGAGAATAATCTGTTCATCTTCTCATTCCAGAATGATGCAGACTGGCAACCATTTCCTTCCATTTATTTTACAGTCTTGGGTTCATTTTGAGCTTCCAAGTTTCCCCAGAAGTCATCTAAGTAGTTAACTTTAAAGTGCATGAACAAAAGACTTGTGATGGATCAGCTCTGTCTCAGATGGCTCCAAACCGCCTGGCAGATCCCTGTCAGTTTCTCTTTGAGATGAGAGCTGGACGACCCGTAATGTCAAGTGCCTTTGACGCTTAAGATGAATGGCGCTTTCAGCCTACACTGAAGCGAATTGCAACACAGCAGATGGATGTATGGCAAACTGGCGCCTCCTCACACACATAGGAATCTAAATAGAGCTGTTATCATGATCATCATCATCACGTTCACGTCCACTGATTCCAAAAATGCCTGTGAGTGTGGGGTTGTTAGAGAGCTTTATCGTTCATGAAGGCACCAGTGCCTTTCAGAACTTACAAGCATTAATTAAGAATCCATTATGAGCCCAAATCCATCAGAAATGTGGTCATTATGCAGAGTGACACCCCATTATTTGAGCCTGAGTTGTGTTTTGTATGCAAGGGTGGTAGTGATTTCTTGTGAGTTTGTGTTAAAAAAAAAAAAAAAAAANAAAAAAAAAAAAAAAAAAAGAGCAGCAAAGCCCATCTGTTTGTAGCAGTTAGGACACAGAGGGAATATTGATAAGGATAGCAGTGCTCTCGGTGATGTCGGCGTGCAGCTGGATCAGATGAGCATGAGCGGTAAGATATCGTAACTTACGTCATAACTATCAACCTCAACCAGGTACAGATTCACAGCAGCATTTGTCTTTCCTCTTGGAATTGAACCGATCCTAACATGATATTGATGATACTGTGGTGTGATGTTGTTTGATTTTAAATGAAGTAAATTACAGCCTAAAGAGGGCTGTGTCCATCATATCGTTCATGATAATATAATATCATATCTTTAGGCTGTAATTTACTTAATGTAAATTAATAAATGTAAATTAAAAAATTAATTAATTAAATAAAATATAAATAAATAAAAAAATAATAAATAGTAATTAATAAAATAAATAAATAATTTAAAAAATAATAATAAAAAATAAATAAAAATTAAATAAGTAAATTACTTAAATTAATGAGTGTAAATTATGTAAGTAATAATCTATTACTTATTTTATCATGAACAATATGATGGACACAGCTCTCTTTAGGCTATAATTTACTTTGTTTAAAATCAAACACTTACAAAACACTTACTACACACTTCACAATATAACAATAACATCACATCACAATATTATCAATATTATGATTTATATATATTTTTTATCAAAAAATTAAAATAATAATAATAATATATTTAAAATATATATATATAATATATATAATTTTGTTTGATTAAAAAATATATATATAAATCATGATATTGATGATATTATGGTGGTGATGTTTGATTTTCACATCATGCACAACAAGAAGAAAGAAAACAAGCCTGCCTGAGTGGTTAGCGCCTGAAAAATTAGTTTCTAAAAGGCAGCTACCTCTGTTGTTTGGGAAATTGCTCAGCTACAAGGTTAACTGGCTAACTGCTAAAGGTAGGAACACAACAAATTTGTTTCACCACCTGAAGCAGAAACGCTGGGGTGAATACCAAGAAGGTCACAAGTGGCGTGAGGAGGAGAGCCAGGAAGCTGACTTGCAACACAAACCAAGCAGGCAAGGGTAAGTACAGCTGAGCCTATCAGTTAAAGGACCATACTGACCATTTTGCATGTTTGAGCCTAACATATTCAATTTTCGTACACGTAACTTTACTGACAGTCATTTCCCAAAGCATACACTGGAATGGTGAATTAAAGTTTTTTTTTCCTACCTTCCAGACCTCCATTGGTTTCAGTTCATTCTGCTGTTAAAATCAACTTATTGATACTTGAAATGTTCTTGGGATAGGTAATCCATCATCACCAACAAGACGTGTATTCAGGTTTTTTTTTTGGTTTTTTTTAGAACTTTTGTAATTTTAGCATTTAAGCACAATAAAAAGCGTGATTACCTATCCCAAGAATGTTTCAAGTATCAACAAGTTGATTTAATTCTTTGTTCTATTATTATCCCTTCATTTATGCTTATTTTTACTCATGTTGCAGTTTGCAGGACTGTTTACTTCTGCAGTGAGTTACCTGATCTTGAATGCTGTTGAAAAGACACCTTGACAGTATCATATTAGTTTAAGACTATTTTCCCCACCGCCACTTTCAAGCACTGGAATTTCCATGCAAGGTTACTGTGAGCCTCACAAAGAGACATTTACACACAATATTGATTTTCTGTAACCATCAGGGGCACCACATTCACATCCAGGACTGGTCAGAGAAAGGCAGAATCCTAAAAGTGAACTCATCCTTCAAATATCCATTAACAGGCCAATATTGTTTTATTTGAATGGCCTGGCCACGGCCTCTTCGGCTTTGACTTTTTATATAATGAAGTCCAGTCTTTTTAAAAGACCAAGGTTATTTTCAATGTGTGATATTACAATGGGGAAGAAATTTGAATCTTGCTCAGGTTTTCTTAATGTGAAGCTTTCAGTTGAAGGTGACATTGTCATGACGGAGGATCCTGTAGAACAAAGAATCAACGAGACGGTGTGTGTCGGAAGGCATTACGGTCAGGCTTTGCAAGGATTTTGCTGCTGAAAGACAAGTTAATTTAGAGTGATTATATATACATACAGTACCTTTGAATTTAAGGAGTTAAAGGGTCAGATTGAAACATAAATAAATCAGCCAAGAGGTCATATGAAAGGCACAGCACATCCCTTTAAGGCTGCATGGCTTTTCTCTAATCTTCATCTTAAGTCTTCACACCTAAAATCAAACAGGAAGAAGAGAAACATGACTCATTTCAAATCCCTCTAAGCCTTTATCGAACAAATACTCGCTCACAATGAATCCAGAGCGCTCGAACACACGTAAACAAGAACTTACACACTCACATACATACACATATACGCAGAGCTTATCTCAACAAAAGAAAGCAGTGAACAAACAGAGCTGCAGATGTTCACGGTTATATATGCAGAATTATGGCTCACTATGCTTTGAACTGTCATTTGAAACAATTTAAAAGTCAAATGAGCATTTGCAAATAAAAAATCATGGGGGATATTTATACTTCTAGTGATGATTTTCTTGGATAACAAATATAGATCAGTCGTTGAGGATACACGCTTGGCGCTAAGTCTACATTTAATGCCAAAATGCCTGGATTGCTTTTGAAATCACTGACCCAGTTGAAGCCTGATTAAAGTTAATTGCTCCCAAGCGTGCTATGACCAAGCATGACAGATTGCACGGCTATGTACATTCACATTTACTCCCACTCAGCAGAGTGTGATGGAATACCTCTGTGGGTGCTGCCAAGAGGGATTTCAGATGAGGGCTGATGTGAAAGCTATCCGTCACTTTTGACCACTTTATTCAGAACTACTTAGTGGAACTGATCATAAAATTTAAAAAAAACAAAAATCCACATAATGTCCTCTAGTGCCTGTTAGCATTACAGTTGTGTTGCTCTGTCATTTTTCAGCCTGTTGATAGTGGAGCGATTACTTCATATTTAAAGGAGACATATTATGGTTGTTGTTGCCTCCCCTCGTTTTTATAGTGTCATATAAATTACAAAAATTAAGGTTATGTCATGGACGGCCAGGACGGTCCTTTACACTTGCACACTTAGCTGCTACAGGAGAGATGTTGCTTATATTCTTGCTTACATACTTCTATGACAGATCAACCACAGCGTAACATGACAGCCGAAAAACAAATCACCCCTAGTTGGTGTTACTTCCAAATTTGCTCAGTTGTATAAATAAGATTGGGAATACTTGAGGAGATCATCATTTTTTGGAGATGTGTGACCATTACATGAATCTTGCCATTCTGGGTCAACTTTTCCTGGAAACTTTCAGCCATTTTTCTGGATTGCACTGCTGTTTTGCTGCTGATGTGATAAAATTAATGTTGCTTCCCCCATGATTTTTGTGGGGATTTCAGGGATTTAGCTTTTTCTGTCATTACATTCCATTAATTCATTGTGTTATTAGAGTCCAAAATATATAAATTTTTTGGATTTATTAAATATGGGAAGTTTATAAGGCATTAGCCAGGAGTTTTCTGATTGATATTATCAGTACCTCCAGTAAAATATATCTCTTATATCTCTTGGCAAAATTTTGTTACGGTGATTTGTTATGGAAAATATTATGACTTAACTATTCTTACATATTTGTTAAGTGAGCACCATGTGTCATTGTTTTCTGATTAGAGGATTATCTATATATATATATATATATCACATGGTCTATTAATCAAATCCCCTAATCAAAAAACAATGACACATGGTACTTATAGGGTTAGGGTTGATCTGAATAGTCAGTAATCACAATAATCCTGATCAATCTATCTATAGATAGATAGTCGTTATTTAATCCTCTGGACTCTAAAGCCATTTTTGTAACTAATAAGACATTTTTCTTGTAAAAATAAATTAGACAGTTTATTTTTACAAGAAAAATATGTCAAATTAGTTATAAAAATGACTTTAGAATCTAGAGGATTAAATAAGAAATACAACAGGACAAAACTGTTTCGTTTCCCGCTTCTTTACGTTTACAGCTTTTCCTTTGTTTTCCAGGAAGTCGCTGCTGGTTTTTAAAGATTGTCTCAAACTGAAAGTGACTTTGAATTACAAATTTTATGACACACTTTATACTCTGAACAATAGTCATGTCAGTTCTATTCTTGCACGCTCAGACCTCCATTCACACTTCGTTCCACTTTGTTTTCAGTCCAGCAGCAGCAGCGAGAGAAGAGAAACAAAGGCAGCGTTGTTTTGTGTGTGTTTTAGCTGGATGTCCTAATTAGGAAAATTAATTGTAAGTCACTTAGAATGAGGCTGGTGTAAAACAGAGAAATCCTCAGCCACTAGCAGCAGCATGTCAAATGCAGATTTCTCGCCTTACAGTTAGCATTCTTAAATGTTGATCTGAATAATTAATAATCACAATAATCCTGACATTGTGCTGACCTGAAAGAATTCAAATTTATCTCGCTTATATTTATACAATTTACACTTACTGGACCAATCAAAAGCTCTGCTTAACCCTCTGAAGCCAAAGATACTGTCAATAATAGCATATATTTTATATCTGTGAATAACAGCAGATAGGATAGGACACTCAGACTCTGTTTTTTTTTTTTTTTTTTTTTTACTGCATTCATGTTCTACACAGAGAAGTCAAAGTGAAACTGTGACCCGTTATCCTTGTTTGTAATAACAGAGATCACAACACATAAAAGACAGATTTTCTGGTAATAACCTCGCTTCTCTCCTAAGGTGGAAGTATGTGTCATTTCCTGTTTATATGATTAATCACGTCGACACACATATGACGCTTTTGCCCCACCTTCCATTGTTAAACAGGGTTGCCTTCTGACAAGGTATTCGTCCAAGTCAGACTGGCCGAGCTGGAGCGTACTGCAGCCTTTAGGGTTAAATATTAAAGAAAGAAAATGTAAATCCTGGCCTCCATAGCCCACCATTTCCCCTAACAAATTTCCTTGACTGCCTCACATCACATCATCATCATCATCATCATCATCATCATCGGTATTTCAGGGGTCAGCAACTGTTATAACATCATTAGCAGAAAAGAAGAAGAAGAAATTAGCTCTGTGTGCCAGCCATGGGAGTTGCTATCCACAATATGAGTCTTACTTAATAAATCAACCAATTTATTAAAAAAAAAAAAAAAAAAAAAATTAACAATGCTGCTTATGCACTGATATTGTTGGGATTGGACATAAATTCTAACCTGCAGAATCATCCAATACACGACATATGAGCTAAAATTTGTTTGAATTCAGAATAAAAGAAGAGTTCCGACAATTTCATTTAGAATCAATCCTTCATCTTATTTTTAAGGATTTAATAAAAATTTTACCATCATCAGTCAGAATGGGAGTCTGTTAGAATTGTACTGGACGTAAGTTTAGCTGTTCCTTTTGGGAGTCGGCGCCTGTAGGTTTTCCCAGAAAGCAATGCTGCGTTCAGCACTAACGCCTGCCCGCTGAAGAAATATAGGTGGCATTTCTCAAATACCCAGGCGCCTCAAAAATAACATTCCATTAAAAGTATGAATCATAATGGTGCACACCTGCAGAAAAAATATATATATTAAAGGGAGAAAGAGAAGTATTTTTACGTTACTCATTCGAACTCTGAGCGTTTTTCAGATGGGAAACAATTCACTGTAACAAATGCTCCTCATCAAGGTTGCTCTAAACATACTAATTGCTGGATTTAATAAGAGCTGCACTGTAAGTGCCGGACCTGCTGATTATGGGAGCACACAGAGAATCTTAATGGTGGCTGTACTGATACCTCCCATGGAGCCGTCCTGCCTGGCTGCATTTTCTGAGTCATTAACGCTGCACGGCTGCAGAGNACCTCCCATGGAGCCGTCCTGCCTGGCTGCATTTTCTGAGTCATTAACGCTGCACGGCTGCAGAGTGGGTCGCAGATTCTGAGCGGCGGGGTCAAACGGGAACAAAGGGAAAGTGAGCTATTCTCAATACAAACCCTACTGGCCTTTTTTTCCCCTTTCTATGTCATCGAAAAAGAGCACAAAAGAGGAGTCGCATCGCTACATCCCATCCTCAACATGTACACTGAGATTTCTAAAATCTTTATGCCCAGCTGGTGCATTGATTGTACTGATTGTTCTCTGATGAGGGGCATGTACAGTACCTTGGTGTGTAGAAGTAATGCATCTGACTCACAGGATGTGGATGGCGGCTGGTCAGACATCGCTTTTTGGTTTCTCTCTGCTCTAAATTCAGCTCTCTGTGTGTGGCCATTTATAGCCTGAGTCACTTTAAACAACAATCGCACAAGTTTCTCTCGCTAATGGCGTCCTGTGTTGCTTGAGTTCCTTTTCTATCAGTAACAAAAGCTTGAGCTACACTCCTAACGATAGAAAAATACACCGAAGATTTGGATTGTACAGTAGGAAAGGCCTTTTTTTGTTCATTCCGTGGTTTATTTACAAGGTCGAGTCAAGTTTATTTGTAGCTCAGTATCACATACAATAGTTAAAAGAGCTTTACAGACCCACACATTAACGGTTCCCAGCCTAATCTAAGCTCTCTAAGAAGATGAGGAAAAACTCCCTTAAAAAAAAAAAATCTTATTATACAAGGGAAAAAATGGAAGAAACCTCAGGAGAGGCAATTCAAAGAGAGATTCCCTCTCCTCAAACGATCGGGTGTGACATAAGAGCTGAAGGTGGGGAAGCAGGCAAATTACAAAGACCAAAAAACAATGAGACGTTAAAATCTACATGAAAGATAAAAACAGCAAATAAAAAGAAAACCATATCAAATAAAACAATGCAAATATAAGAAACAGAATAAAATAGCTCATACAAAAACGACAGGCTACAAAAGTTTTCATGTACGCTGCAGATCTTGTTGCCCCATTACGTTTTTTGGGTTTTTTTTTTTTTTTGTATTGATGGCTTCTTTTTGTAGTTTTTGTACCTTATACCTTTATTCACACTTGCACGAATAAAGATTTAGTTCCGAAGATGGGAGGAAACAAAAGGCCACAGTGGATGCAAATGAGATAGAAATAATTACACAACCCATTGCTTTCTGACATGTCTCTACAGTTCAACAATGACGTAATTATAATTTTAACACGGAAGGATTTGAGAAGGATTAGAGCGCTTGTTGCAGCTTGAGCATGAGTGACAGTGATCACAGCGAAGTCATTCACACACGGGCAAAGCAGACGAGTGTCACATTTTATGATGCCAGCCTGAATGGCAAGAAAATGTCAATCTGTGTGTTTACATGACAGCCATGTTGGCAGATATCTGATTGTGGCCTAAAATGGATTTGAGAATATGTGATTCTGATTTTTTTTTTTTTTTTTTTTTTTGCTGTTTTCATCTGTTACATGCTGCATGTAAGCAAAAAAATCTGTATTTGGTCACTTGTATAAGTATGCAACTATAGTAAAACAGGGTGGAATTAATAAAACACAGTGCCAGACTAAAACCCTGTCCATGCTAATATGGATATTTTACAAAACACATATTTTCCTCTGCGTTTTGGCCTCTTATTCACACAGAAACGGCGTTTTAGGCCACTAAAATGGAGATTTTTTACAGCTTCTAAAATGCAGATTTCCAAAACCTCTGCTTACTGTGTATCCATGTGGACGTCCAAAACAGAGCGTTTGGAAAATGAAGTCAGAACTAAACTTGCGCATGAACTGTTGCTTAGTTAATGAGCATGAGCCAGAAACAATAACAACAACAACAATGGTGGCAACTGTGTACCGGTTTCTTTATGTTTGGTTAGCAACAGCAGTCGCAAGTTTACAAGTTAACTTGGTCCACTTTACCAGCAGACAACGGCGTCTGCAACTGCTGCGCCCAACATCACCGGGTCCATGGCGTCCGCTGGTTAAAGTCCGCCAGAAACGACGGACAGACTTTATCGCCACGTGCCGGCCCGCCATGCGTTTGAGCATTCTCATGTGGACAGAGATATTTTGTAAAACGATGCTTGTGTGGACATAATTTTTTTTTAAACGGTGGGGGAAAATATCCGTTTAAAAAAAATATCCGTAGAACTAGGCCTTAACATGGCAGAAAAGGCAAATATTGTAACAACCATTTCCCTCATTCATTAATGTTTGCCTTGAAAGAGACATTACTACCTTCTGTCCTTAGCGATTCACACAATAATTAAGACGTGTTTCAGTTTGATGGTTTAAAATCTGGGTAAAGCTTTATTAGTGATCAATAATTCTGATATTTAGGTCCAAGCAGTTTAAGTTTACTTAAATAGTGAGATCTGATCTGATGTATCTCACGTTCTAGCGGCACCGCACCTCTTCCTCAAGTGTCGACCTCTTTGCTCTGCCTGTCACAGTCTGTTTGTCCACACACACACACACACACACACACACACACCCACGTGTTGGTAGCATNCCACACACACACACACACACACACACACACACCCATGTGTTGGTAGCATCTGACTACACCTGCAGCATTCTGTACCTCTTTACCTCTATTCCCTTTCCTCTAAAAAAAGAAAATGCAGGGTTCCTTCACTGATTTGACATGCTAATTTTGCTTTGACACCAGAGGAAGCAGTACAAAACGTGGCTGTTAAATATGCAGCAAGTCATTAACATTGATTTTCATTGGTGCTTACCTGGGGCACCTCTGTGCAAAGCATTGGTGCACTAATGAACTGAAGGAAAGCTTTATGAATGAGCTTCAATTATCGCAGCACTTACACTTACTTGGCGCTGTGTAGTTAGCATGTTTTTTTTATTGAATTATCAAAGCTTCTCAATCAGTTTTAATTCAGTGTGTTCAGCCAAATAGATTTTTTTCAGTTTCATGCATGCAAAAGGTCACTCACATGCGCTGCCAGCGGTTGCTGTATGTTTATACACAGCTGGTAAGTTTAAATTGATTTCTGCAAAAGTGCAGGTCAGAAATGTATGACCTAATTATGTCCTTTGCTTCTAATGAAGCCTGGATGAGGAGTTGGGGGGTTTGTACTGAGCGGTCTCAGTCTATCTGGGACTAATGCCTGGCACGGCAGAGTTTTGGACATGGCGAGATCGTCTCTCGCTCCCTCTGCTCTGAGATATTGCGTTGACCTCTGCAGCCCGCATCCTGAGATTACCTTGACATCTGCTGGGTGGGTTTCAAAAAGCTAATTAATCCCTGCTGACCTGAAGTTTGGCTGTCTGTTCTAAAAGCAGCTCAAGTCTCAGGGTAAAAACCCACTATAGGTCAGCCTCCGCTGAACTCCCTTATGACTTACCGAGGAAAATGGCACAGAGATTGTTTTTGACAGCTTTTTAGCAAGTCACAGAAATTATGTCAAATATCTGAGGGGAAGCTGCACTTTTAGCTTTGCTTAATAATATTTTCTCAATCTGTTTATTCTTGAGCATCAGAAATATCAAATTTGTCAGCGAGTGCTACTTCCACTGCACTGAAAACCCACAACTCCCACTCGATATTAGCGAATATGATTTTTCTCAGCTTTGTTTCGTGGCCTCTTCCAGCCCGCTGAGCATTGCTAACAGTTTGCTGCATGAGGCAACATTAATATTCATGAATAATGTTATGCAAAGAAAAGAGAAAATTAATAAATAAACAGCCAACACATTTGGCAATGTCACCCCCTAAAAAGTGCTACAGGGCCCCTGATGGAGCTTGTGATTTTTCTTCCATGACATCTATAATTGTTACAGTCAGAAAAAAAATTGAAGGCCTCAGTGATATTTCCTGAGGTCCTCGAGGGAAAGTGATACGCCTCTGTGGATGTACAGTTACCGCAAGAGAAGTGGGAATTCTTGAAGATATTTGCTAATTTATTGCTCTAGTTTGGAGCAGGTGAAGAGAGCCTTGGGCAAAATTAGGTTTATCTGAGCGATGTTTGTGAGGTATTCTGAGGGGACTGGATAACCCTTTCCGTTTGTCATCGCGCAGACGAGTGTGCTCAGCTGCTGCACCGAGGGAAATTACAGGGCTGTTGTCTACATACAAAATCCTCCTTTGAATTGGGATGTTCCTCAGGCAAACATGTCAGATTTTTATTTTTTTTTTTTTTTNTTTTTTTTTTTTTTGGCCACAGAGGAAAATAATACTATTTGGTGCCAGTGAAGGTCAGACAAGAATCAAATCTGAATATTTTGAATATCTTAGCCGTATTTTTATATAAGCAGTGTGGGATATTTGGGCGTTTTATTCAAAAATCAATTAATAATGTAGGGTTGGTTTTCTATGTACTCACCGAAGAATAATCTTAATGAGCATTATATTATTTACCTGATCCAAAGAGGCTATTTTTGGCCCTGTGTTTGTTGTTCCATTTGTTTGTTGGATATTTCAGTAACTTTACAGATTTCAATTTAAAAAAAAAATAAATAAATTGTAAAAAGTAACTCCAAGGTCTAAAGAACAAACAATCAATTTTTGGTGCAAATATATATAATAACTCCTGAACTCTTACACATTTAGTAGCAAAATTCTGTTTTCCCTAGATTCTGAAATTCTAGAAAAATCTATATCCATTTTTACCTAAACAGATTTTCTGGTACAAAATGTTTGCACCACTACTCCAAAGAATTTCATTAATATGTAGATAAGCCTTTTCCAAGTTCCATATTGTTTCTCCTCCAAGCAATTTGGTGGCATTTGTCCTATAGGAGGTGCTACAGTCTCACGATATATTAAAAACACCTTTAAAACATTGAGTCGGATTAACTGGTTATTTTATTCATTTTATCCTGATACAAAGCTTTAATATATCCAGGCAGAATTTAGTTATTTTCCACAAATCGTGATTGCCACCTTCCAATCAGCATGACTGTCTATCACTTTGTGCATTTTGATCCAGACAATTTTCCATTACTAAAGGTTGTGCAGGTTTGGCAGAGGTATGCGCTCTGAATGCTGTCTAGTATTGATTGGAAATTACAAATGTTGCTTATAAAAATGAAATTCGCAAATAGATCTTTCTTTCTGACAATATGAAGAATAAAGGCCGCAGTATTCGCCATCTTAAATGCCTGTCGGAGAGTCGGAAGGTGACAGAAACCCCTTTTCTACCGGTCAGTGGAACTTTCTGACTGCGCCACAAAACCAGGTATGTCCACACAGTGATGGCCAGGTTGAGGTGTGAAAGTGGGGAGGGGTTTCATATCTCTTTCAAGCTCTCTTTTTTTTGTGTGTGTGTCTGCCACTGTATCCACACCCAGTGGAAAGAAAGTGAAAGTGTGAGCCGTTATCTCCATTTATACCCACGGTCATAACTTGAGTGGATTTATTCCTTTTCAGCTTTTCACCGACAAACTGGAGCCCTTGAGTGTTCTTTAGCAGCTTTTTGGTACACAACGGTGAGGAGGAGGTGACCCCNCCACCAACACATACACTCCACACACATACCTTCCCCATTCCTCCTCCGAATTTTGACCCTGCTCCCACTACATCCACCTCTTCAGCTCCCTAGGCTCTTAGCCTCCTGTTCACCATCGCCCTCCCTCCCTCTGTCCATTCTTCTCCCTGGATCTACGAAGACCTCTGCTTCTCATCTTCAGTCCCTGAAGAGCTGCCCAAACACTCGATTGTTCCCTGTCCACTTCTCCCTACCTCCTGGGGAATTCAGCTGATATCCTTTGTCCTAGTGGTCATAGATCTACTTTAGCTATCTCTCTCACAGAGGAGCAGAGCAGGGGAACCCCTTACAAGCTATAATTGTGTTGTAAAAACTGTTCTCTGAGAAATCATCTGGCTGAAGACGGAGGAATATGCTACTACTTGTGGTAGTAGTTTGGATGAGGGTGACATGAAACCGCCTGATGAGCAGCTAACATGAGCAGCGAAGCTAACATGGACTTATGCTGTGTTCGACAGACCTCAGAACTCAGATTTTTCCGACTTCTTACTTAGAAAAATCCGTTGAAATGGTGCATGAAGTCAGAGCTCTCGCTAGGAAACTCGGACCAAATTTTTTTTTATTTTATTTTTTTTTAAAAACTTTATTTAAGTAAACAATTTACAATAAGGTGTAACAGGTAAAGTTAAACAAAGCAAGAACAGGAAACAGAAAAATAAAGTGAAGTGATGCTCGAGCATCATATTTCATAAATACAGAGATTTTCAAGTGCAGAAATCATCTTAATAGCCTTACAATTTACGCTAAGTTTTAGGCTATTTATGTAAAAGCTAAATGAAGCACAGAACACATTAAAGTTTGATTTTGATGTAAAAATTTGCTGGTGTGGATATGATATTTACCATAAATTATAAACAAATTGGCATTTATCTACCCCGACTTACCGAGTATGACATCACTCAACATGGCAGCACCATGGAAGCGAGCTTTGTGAATGGAAATGATCAGCTAAAAGGCAAATNATCACTCAACATGGCAGCACCATGGAAGCGAGCTTTGTGAATGGAAATGATCAGCTAAAAGGCAAATAAAGTATTTTCTCTTGCATGAAATTGAAAGAAAAAGGTCAGAATATATTGCCAAGTTAACTATCTATTTTATATAATAACTGTTTGCCATTGATACGTAACTGTAAATAACTTCATAATATTATTTATCTGCACAAAGTTTAATACCCACTGTGATTAATATCATTGTAAAACAACACAACCAAACAGTCCTGTAATCTAACTTTACTTTAGTTAGCATTTATTACTAAGTTTAATTAATTTTATAGTATTTATTAGTGTTCAGCTATGCTTTTTGATTACATTTGGCTGGAACGGTTTGAAGTTGAAAGTTTTCCCAGTTGGAGTTTCCAACTGGGAAAACTTCAACTTCCGAGGTCTGTGAACGCACCATGAGTTACGTTGTGTAGTGAACAACAATCGCATCTCATTTGACAAGAATACAACTCTGATGTCCTTGGCTGTAATTGCATATCCTTACACCAAAGGAAATAGTGCAGGCATCTGATTTGACGCCTGTGAAATCCTGAAAGTGACTGAAAATAGCCTATTGTTGTTTTTCTTACTGTTATGTTCTGCTGTGATCTTTGTGTGACTGAAAACTAAAGTCTAACAGCGCAGAGGAAGAAGGCTCGGCGTTACAAAGTAGGACAGAAACTCTCTGCCTCTCTCCCCTGTGGTTTGCTTTGCCGTTATCATTGTGCTGATGATACAAACACCATTTGTGAAAAATACATGAGGTTAATGTGTCATGAAAAACATTTGATTCAGCGTTTCTCATAGTCCTTGATCTGATTTTATGGATGAATAGATTCATTTACATTACATTACAAAAGTGGAAGGATTTTCCTTTGGTTCATGCAGGAATCTAATAACTACAAATGTAGCATGGTGACTTTTTGGGGTTTTTTAAGCTGAATGCATTGAGCCTTCTAACTGAAGAGGTGAATTCATTAAGGGAAAAAAAAACACAAGTTGTTTGTGTCATATGAATGCTTTACTTATTTCTGAACAAAATAACTCTCCGGCTTACCAGAATGCACATGAAAGCTACAATCTGTTTTCTAAATGGAAATAAAAGGGTCAGCCCACTGCCAGAAATGAAGATATTTACCTGCAAATTCAAATTACGTCTGTTTATACATAAATTTATTATCAGTCATGAAACTCAGTTTAATATATTAATGTATTTTAAATGTAAATATTTAAAAAAGAATGGATTTGAAGTGTAAAATCACTAACTACAACTACATTACAAATAACTACAAAATACGTTACAGTGCAATATACTGAATTAGTATTATTAGTATTATTAGAGCACTCATACTTTATAATACCTCTAATAGTAAGTAAAACTATTAGCACAACTGCTAACACCGTTACTAGCCATAACAATCATATTGCATGTAAATACTATATCAGTTTCTCCTACCCCACTGTTGCTTTCTCCAGGTACAATCAACTGATCCATCTCAGCTGTGATGATCAGTTCCACCTTTCATTGGTCATTTTGACCTGCATTGGTCCAATCACACCAGAGAACTCCATATAAGGGTCTGAAACATGAGGCGCTCAGCTCATTCTTCCTGTGATACAGTGGCCATGCTCTTTTGATTATTTGCTGCACTTTATATACAAGCATTTTGTTTAAATAACTTTAACAGGTACACAGTTGACTTTTGCTTTAATGTTTAAGGCCAAGAGAAGATTCAAGATTTATTGTCACTACCATAGTATACACTCAGCATACATGGAAGTGAAATATCGTTCTCCACGGCAACACACATACAACAGGCAAGATGCCCTAATAAAATCATTCATTAAAAGAAAAATAGTTAAAAGAGACAGAGTAGACACAGGTAATAGACACAATAAATATAAGATGCAGTTATGCAATAAAAAGTGGCTGGTGCAGAATAAAAGGAAAAAAGGGAAGGAAAGGGACTTTACATATGCATGATGACTGCCGCGTGTATCCCGTCCTCATTTGAAGTGTTAGTTGTGCATATCCTCAACAAAAATCACAGTTTTTAAACTGTAAGAATTTAGAAGCACAATTAATAGTAAAATGGTTCATTTCTCAAGTCAGATTAATAACCAGAAAAATGGTTCAAAGTTTTGAGTACAGAAAGTCAACAACTATCCCCTTTTATACTGTACGAATTTTCTGCAACTAGGATAATGTTTCAGCCTCTACGTTGCCCTCTAGTGGATATAATACTAAACCTTTAAGGTTGGCATAAAGAATAAGTGTGTGGGCAAAATTATACTGCTAAAAAATAAAATTTTCAACAAAAGCTCACAACCCAGGAGATTATCAGTCTTTTGATACATAACCATAAACCAGAACAGAAATCATCAAAAATAACAGCACACACACTCACAGATTAGCCGGGCCAAACTAGCTCCACGAGTCATGCAGTAAATATGGCTGTAAAGATGTAGTCATGGTCTGAGAAGTGACATTTGGATTAGAGCATCGATAATCCATACACAGATTGCTTCTCTGCAGGTTAGCTTGATGAGGGTACAATGTCATGACGCACAGCAAGGGTAATATCCCTGCATGGCCTTGCTTGTACACTACATGGTCCAATGCACAGATAGCCAGCCACAGCACCCCACTTAAAAGACAGAAGGCATCCAAGTGTGTAATGACGCCCGGAGTGTGAGGCACTTTGCTACCAACCCGTACCTTCACCCACAACAGAGATTTCACCCACAACTGAGATTAATTGCACTTGATTGGCTCTATCAGATGCGCTCTTGTTTCCCGCTGTCTCATTTGGAAAAACCTGACAATTTATAGGAGCGCCTCTGCTTACTCAATACATATTGGAGCCTTATCAGTGAAAGCCTAATTAAGCTCCAGTTCCATGTATTTATTTCTCCTTTCTTCTCATCTCAGGCCCACAGGTGGAGTGGAAAAAATCTATTAATGTGTTGACATGCAGTGTGTTGTCTGGTGTCAATAGACTGTGGACGGCGAGGCTGGCGGCACTGAGGTAGAAATATTCGTATTGGCATTCCGTGCAGTCATAAACGGAAAGACAACAGTTTGCAGAATGGATGACAAATTATTACTGCATGCTCATTGTGTGTATATGTATTCATGATTACAATGGAATCTCTGGATGGTGGTTTTGTTGGGTTTCTATTTGAAATCTAATACGAGAGATTTTTTTAAAGAGAAAATGTCATGCATCCATAATTAGTTAGAACAAACATGGAAAGTGTCATAATGTACTGTCACAAATACTGATTTCCAATCTAGTTGATATTACAAAAAGATTCATATTCATGTCCTTGTGATTGAAAGGGACATGTTTAATGTAAGCTTTTAAAGTTACACTCATCAAACTGAAGCCTTTTCCATTACAGACCTGATCAGTCAAAATGAAACCTATGATTCGTAGCAAAGCCACTTTTTACATTCTCTTCAGAGAATGAATTGTCGCTATTTTTGGATGATTTGACCCCTCGCAGGACTCTGTGGAGGATGTGTACATTCTGCTCGACTGGCATTTCCCTGAGTCTCCTGATTGGCTGGTTGTACCTCTTTGGGTGGGAAAACTTGCACCTTTACATGGAATTTAATGACCTCAGCAAACTCCAAGGCTGTAAATATAATACATATTGGGGGGGGGACATGTCCCCCCCAATATTCCAATATGCTCAAAATGTTCCACTGAATATACTGACATAAAAAAATATATAAATAAAAACAATTCTATGCTACGACAGGAAACCATGCACCACCGTCCAAAATAATCATTAGCAAATGTAATAATAACTAAACGTAACAAATTGCCATTATTACTACTTCCGGTTCTAGTATTATAGTGGTTTATGTTATGTTATCTTGTGAATTCTTCACGTTCAGAGGCATTTATGTTGTTGTTGTTTATGTTGCTGTCATGTTGTTGTACATTAATAATAATATACAGTAATTACAGTAGATTTGGTACTCCCCAATATTAACACCATGGCTACGGCCTTGGCAAACTCCCAACATACAGTAGTTCCACCAATCTTCCTGCATGCAACAAAAGCACAGCGGAGGCACATCTGCACCACGGCAGCAAAACCAAACAAATAAGAATGCATATTAGCAGTAGATGTGATGAGTGCTAACATGAGTCGTAGAACATTCCAAAAATCTTCCACCTCTGTAGGTAGATTTTAGGTAAAGTTTTTTTTCTCTGTGGAATATAAAATCCCCTCTGTTGTTTGAAAAAAAGGTCCAGATCAGCCTCACGATGTCGGCGTGCATTCCTCTCATTTGCCACCTTTCAGCCGTCTCTTGACATGTGTTCTCCAGGCCTGGAACGTGCAGCACATGGAGAGGGCAGAGATTCTTAGCTCAGGTAAGCTCCGTCTCATTGTGGTGCGGCGTCAGGGCAAGACATGAAATTATGCAGCAGGGGCAGACGGCACAAAAATCCAGTGAAGGAAAGCTGTAGACAGTGCAAGTTTTAAATCCATGT
This sequence comes from Lucifuga dentata, assembly GCA_014773175.1. Classification (NCBI taxonomy): domain Eukaryota; kingdom Metazoa; phylum Chordata; class Actinopteri; order Ophidiiformes; family Bythitidae; genus Lucifuga; species Lucifuga dentata. The sequence goes on along the minus strand of VXCM01002864.1, from coordinate 102,702 downwards.
CCCCGTGTAGACCTTGGACACTGAGAGGCTAATAAACAAGGTCGTGAAGTGCAGTACCTCACTATGTGCCGCCTTATGTTTTAAATTGCATAGTGTCTTGAGGTTACACACAGCGTAATCCCCGACTCCCAAAAACTTTGATGCATTTTTTGCAGAATGTTTTTTAGGCAATTTCCAGTTCTCAGTGTGTTATTTATGGGGATTTTCCCTTTCTTTTTCCAATTTGGATTTCCCTGTGCTCTTGCAGTGCCTGTCACCGCTAACTCCACCATAACTCTGGGGAGAGGTGAAGTACCATGGCCTTATATGATGTTGTATCTCCAACTGCTTATTTCACCTGTGGGAGTTGAGCTTCACCTGGTTCGTGCTTTCCCTTAGATGCTGCTCCCTCCATGCAGGAGTCCCAACTCAGCTGTAGGAGTCAATAGTGCAGCGATAAGGCTAGTTTCATATGATAAGTGATGTTTGCGTCACAGAGAGTGATCTGCGCTCGCTAAACTCACTTCCTGCACTTTGGTCGGCGCATGTGAGGTAGCAACACGCCATCAGGAAGCAGCTGGTTAGATACAGCTGATACGACTTTATTTAGTCGGGTCCAGAACCTAAATTCCGTGACCATTCACTGGCTAAGATGTTTTGATGATTGATTTGACTTCTGTGGACTTTTACAAAAAAAACTTAGCTCCCAGGTCCCTCGCAAAAATCCTGGGGTTTTTTACCAGAGGACCAAATCCAAGATGGCCACTGGAGCCATTGTGAAAAATAAACTTTTGAACCAGAACACCTAGAATCATGAATAAAGACATTTTTTTTTTGTGTAAGTTGACAATGAGGATTCCAATTCTGACATTAGTTTGACATGATGACATCATTTTCACCCAAAAATCCAAGATGGCCGCCATCCAGTAGAGTGAAAACATAACTTTTGAATGGGAAATTGAATGTTTTGCAGTGAAAATTGTCTATAAAAGACACCTTTTCCTTTTTAAACTATATTTGACCATTTATTATGATAGATCATGACATTATCTTTCAAATGATGTGTAATACACCAAGGTTTAAACAAATATAACGTGGTTGGCACACTGATTTTGAAAGTATAGGTTAAAAATATAGCCGACATGTGTCTGTACCTCTGTGTTTGTGTGTGTGTGTGTGTGTGTGTGTGTGTGTGATGGGTGGTGGTGGTGGTGGCGTTACTGTCCCTTTATTTTATTTTTATTTATGTACTTATTTTTTTCATCTGTCTGCATATATAGTCATGTATGCCGAGATTGGAAACATCTTAGCCAGAGAATGTTCACGGAATTTAGGTTCTAACTTAACCACTTAACAAACATGCTAGCCTTGTTTGATTGTTGACATTTTTACATGCAGTCACCTTTCTGCCCAGATCAGGTATGATTTCAAATTCGTACAACTTGCAAAACTGCTTTACACAGGTTATGAGCTTCTCCTCCATCATGTGTTGTGTTGCTTCTGCTCAGGTCCAATACAACAATTCTCTCATTGGTTGCACATATAAAAGGTCAGCAGCAGAGGGGTCAAAGTTGAATTTGGTTGAACTTTGAGTGCAGCAGCAGAGAATCTGAGCAGTGCCCGTTGCTCAAGGTTGTGTCACCGTGAGGTTGGAATGCCCAGCTCAGTGCACCGCTTCCTGCTTATCATGTGAAACCAGCCTGAGAAGCCCACTCTTTGTGTTTGTAGGGACACAACCAAGCTGGATGTGCTGCTACCGAGGACTGAAACCCGGGCTGCAGTGGTGGTGCACCATGTTCTAATTATCATATCTTAACCACTATCACGATATCAATAACCTCACACGTTGTCGTCACACGCAGCACAAGTTAGCCATAGATGGAGGCAGCCAATCGGCAATACAGCTACAACAATACGACAGTGATGCTAAGCTGATCTGAGAGTTCGATGGCAAACAAAGTGACATCTCATCTCTTACATCTAAAGTTAATCAATATGTCAGCGGTAGAGCGAGCTGTAAGAACGTCTGCTGAATTCCGTTGCGGTAGAAGTGTTGAAACATAATCAGATTCTCAGTAGCGGAGGACGATCCGTGCAGCTGTCTGAGGGTGTATTATGTATGTAAAGCTGTAGAACACACTATGAAAGAGAGATGCTTGAATATGAATTTTCTGTGGCTGGCATACACTGTGTGCATGTGGGAGGCTGGACTGAGGACATTTCTCAGTACACAGAATAAACCTCTCCAATTCTGTTCATTATTTTTTTTCCCAACATCCACAGAAATGTCAGTGTGCAGCGTCAATGTCAGTGTCAATTCTGTTCTTCTTGTTTTTTTTTTCACTTCTTTCCTCCCCCGCTCTCTCAGCTCTGATTGACAGCCTGCTGTGTTCTTTCACCTCCCTCCAGCTGGCCGGGGAGACAGGTGACCCGTCTGGCATGAACTCCACACGGACCTGTGANACCTCCCTCCAGCTGGCCGGGGAGACAGGTGACCCGTCTGGCATGAACTCCACACGGACCTGTGATTTTATAAGGAAACCTCACAGTGACAATGGGGGGAAAATCTGTCCTTCAGATGAAATGATGTGGAAGGGAAAGGGGATAAAAAAGAAAAAAAAAAGAACACAGCCCTCCACAGCTCAGCGCAGCCTGATATGGAACATTCTGATAAAGCCTAAGTGATAGAAGTGATTGGACTCCTGAGCGAACTAATAAAACCACACAGTAGGTTTTTGTTTTTGGAGAACTGCACGCTGCCACCGGTGGAAGAATAAATCAATGAATGTGTACGAGCTCTAAAGAAGACAAATTTAATTGTCTGACAATCTGACAAAAATAAAAATGCACATGCTGCTTCTCTTGAGAAATTGAACTTATAATAATGGAATCAACTGCAGTTTGAATGTTTATTGGAGTGAAATGATTTAGTTGCTGTAGCTTAAAGCTGCAATAACGTGTTTTTGCCACTAAGCAGCAGAAAAGCTAAAATAAAAATTAAATTAATAACAGAAACACAGCCCTGACATACCAAATACAAACTAAGCTGTTATGGCTAACATAAAAAAAAAAAAAAAAAANAAAAAAAAAAAAAAAAAAATGCACTGTTTACACATTCAGTAGAAACAGAGCGACATGAACATCCCACTGAATTGTCAATTCTGTGATTTTTCTTTTCTCCTGGAAAAATATTTGGGGCTTTACCTTGCTTAACTTTGTTCCCAGCATGCCAGACAGGTAATTTGCATTGGGCCTGTTACAGTTTGCAGGAAAACTGCTACTTATGATTTTATATCAGGTGTTTTTTTTTTTCCTTCTTCTTTTTTTTAACTCTGCACTTAGAATTTTGGACTTCAAACAAGGAAAGGCCAAAGAAAATGCTCCCTTAAATCAGAATTTCTGACACAGAAAATCAGAAGCTTTCCTAACCCTGAGTTCAGTATTTAGGTAATTTCAACATGGCTTCTCACACCGTAAACAGTAAGTAAAATACCATTTGTCTATTATTTTTAAAAAAAAAAAGAATGTACCTTTGCACCTTTCATGCTCTTGGATGTGGACTAAGTACTCATTCAGAAGTTTTTGTGGTCCGACAGAGCAAACAAAGTAAGTTTCCATGGATCTGTCCATGTTGTTTCCACTTTGTAAATGATTCCAGTAATGGTTTCTCAGGTCCGAGGTTCAAGAAAACAGCATAAAAGCTGTTTAGATCTGCAGAGGATGTTACACAGAGCCAATTAGTCTTCTATTAAATATTGGTTATTGTAGATTTGATTGAATCCATTTTGTAGTAATTCATTTAACAATGTGAGGAAATTATGTTTCTAAATTAAAAAAAATTCAGTTAGCAATCATATTTGATTAAAAATACAGATCAGAGATAGAAACAATTAAAAATAATATATTAAACACATTTCATTTAAGAAATTGGAGTTTAAATTGATCTGTCAATAATGCATGAGGCAGAATTGATTAGCACTCCCTAATCAAAATCACAAACAGTGTTTTGTCAATTACCTTAGCACACTACAGTGATTAACTGTGGGAGCTCTGTGACTAATTACTTTATTTGCTATGAAATACTAAAAGGGGTCAACTGAATATATTTTAGATGCTATTTTACGGTGATGTAATATAAATGACAGGCTGATATATTTTACTGTCTTATAGTAAAAGTTATTTAGCTGAACCTTCACAGGCTCATAGATCAGATGAAAGCATTGTTGAGGTCTATTTATAGTCATATTTTTTGTGCTTGCTGCACTGTCAGTCCACTCCCAAGAGGAATCGCTCGGAAAGTTCCTCCCGTCCTTACAGAGGACAGTTGCAGGGTGGAGAGATGAGCATCCTTGCAGCAATACGCAACGGCATGTCCATCCATACGTGAGAACTGAAGATGAGGTGCATTTACAAAAAGGTGATTCTCAGTTCATTACCTGAGATGGATCCTCAGCATTCCCACACCATCACTCCCTTCCCTTCAAATCTCCTCAATGATGAATCACTCCGAGCTAGCACATGAAAGGATATGCATGTGGGAGGGAGTGCCGTGGATTAAAAGTGGGAGATATGCAGTGGGTGCAGAAGAGAGAAGAATGTAATGTTTTATTTCTTTTCTCTCTCTCATATTTCTTTTTTAAAATCCTCAAAGCACCTCAGCCAAGAAGCTACACAATTACTGGCAGGTGGAAATGTTTCTTTTGTGTTGGGAGCTTCAAAAGCAGGAGAAGTGACTGATGGGAGAAATACCTAAAAGAAACTCGGATCTGTTAACTACGGATAAATGTCTGCATGATGGCTGCCACGTGAATCTGTTTGAAGCAAATCACACTACGGTTGCGAGATGCAACACCTACAAAAGCTCTCAGGGGCAGTAATATCAACGTTTGATGACTGATATCAACAGTGATAACCAGAAAAAAAAAATGGCTGAAGGTTTCAAGGAGAAGCTGTCAGAAATGATGCCTGTCAGAACGGTTGGCCTGATTGTCGCAGTCTTTGTTAATACCGTTGAGCAAAATTGGAAGTAGTTCTCTGCTGACCGGACTGATTGCTGACCCAGAATGATGTTTCAGCCCTCATGTGCCCCCTAGTGGATCCATTTGTGTATATCAGTGGCAGGCCGTGCATTTTACACCTAGGCCTTCAATACGATCCTCCNCATAAAAATCCATCAAACTTACCAAAGCTGCTCATCACCTGAAGACAAAGTCCGTCCTCCTTTCTGTCTTTAGAAAGAGTTTAACGACACGGCTGTACATTATCGGTGCGTTTCAGCTCCAAAATGTGAAAAAAAGCGGACAAAGTAAAACTCTAAACGAATCAAAAAATCTAAAGCACTACATCTAAAACTCTAAACGTCAAGAAAGAAAGTTTAAATAAACATTAATGCTCCGTTACGTGCTAGCTAGGTTTATGTGAGTTAGCTAAGCTAACCGGCCCTCTTCTTCTTCTGATGAATTTCTGGCAGGCTGTTTAGCTGTTAGCATAATGCTGTATGATGACGTAGGCTAGGCCAGCTAGAAGGCCCTGACATGTAAAAGAATATACCCAACATGGCAAACTCAAAATCTGATTGGTTAAAGAATATGACAATCAACAACGTCGTCCCATTTGCTTGAATAGCAGAGGGGATTCACTGGAGATTCTGAAGGCCTCAGGCTAGATTTTTTTACCCGGAGACAGCACAGGGGGAAAATCTGATTGGATAAAAGCTCTAATTTATATGAGCTGCACTGAAAGCAGCAAAACTGAGGGAGAGAATAGCGATGAAATGATGTTAATAACAAAACTGATGGGAACGAACTTTATAAAATACATATAGCATTAATTAAAATATTAAAACATAAAAACATAATTTGATGATTCTGACAATCTCTAGGCCAGAAGAGAAGGCCTTGCTGGCCCTGACTGCACACCACTGATATATATATATATATATATATATACTGTATTTAATCCATCAGATTGATATAGTACTCAAGTGGTATCTGAGCAATGTAGCAACTGTATGCACAAGTGTATGCATAGTTTAAATTGAGTGTCCTCAGCCAATTTGAGTATTTATGTATTTTCTGCTCTGCTGCTCTGTTTGAATACAGATTTGGTGCAGGACCCTCAAATCGTGAAGGGTGAAGCCTCACACTATCACTTACAAGGACAAAATCGATGCAGTAACACTTTGCCAAAGTCTGAAAGGCTTTTTGTTGAGAGGCAATTAATTTCAACTGGGAACTTTGTCACTTACTCTTTTCAAAATTCATTTACAGGCAATCTGCCATAGCTGGTCAGCTGCCAATTAATGCACGACAAAGTAATTTCAACAAATAATGTGAAGTAACCATTGCTACACATGCCTATATAAAAAATATATACACATAATATTTTTCCTTTGACATAAACAAACACTTCCATTATGCCGATACAAGTTTCTTCCAAAAATACAGGCTTCAATTAATGTTAGCTGCTGTGTATTATTATTAAACTTATAGCGTACTTGAATGAACTAAAATCAGTGACAGTCTGGAGGAAAAGGAAAAATGATTCTAAAATTTACAGCTCCAGTAATGTTTTGGAAAATGGATGGCAGTAATATAACATGTATGTGGGTTGTATTTATTGGGCTCAAACATGCAAAATCACCAGTATTTTCCTTTAAATAGAGTCTCAGAGCATTACTTCCAACACTATCTGCTATATATGTAAGTGAATACATGTTCCTCTGACTGCTGACATATCAAGCTTGTCAGCAAAGTATGTCATGTTCCTCTTGTTTTTAAATAATTTTAATATATTCACCATGTACAGTCTATCTTTGTTGAACCAGTACATTAAAAAAAAAACCCCAGTTTGACTTTCCAGGATGCATCTTGTCCAGGATTGTCTCTTTGCTGCAGCGTGTGGTAAGTTCAGCCAGATGAAATCCCTGTCAGCCATGTCACCTTATTCCAGGCCAAACCCCGAATCCCTCTGAATTGTACCAACACAAAGTCGTTATGAATTTGTCACCTCTCGTCATTTTATCTCGGGCTGCAGGCAGTCTTTCCTCACAAAGCGCCGCAGCAACTGCAAGCTGAGCTCAGCCAGGTTTTCCTGTCTCTAGCCTTTCTGTGAAAACTAACTGTGGTCTCAATGTTATCAGAAAATTATACAGTACAGGACGTAAGCCCTTCATATCTCCTTATACTGAAAGCCACTTTTCTTTCTAAGTCTGCGCTATTTGGGTAAGCCCTCTTGCCCAATTAGCTGTCTTAAAGCCCTCTGAACATGCAGACAAAGGCAAAGACGAATGTTAAATGGGCTGATTATTCTGCTGTAATTATGGGACTTAAAAAGCACATCTCATCTCGCCTTTCCTTGACTAAAGTGGGAGAGAAAGAGACAGACTAGACATAGAAAATGGTCATTTAAGCAGAGTGCACTTGGAGGTTAGAGTCTGAGCGTGACAGCATATAGCTTTCAGAGATCAGGACATAATGAGCTGAGACCTCAAATGACACCTCTGGATGCTTTTCTTTCATATAGCCCATTACCATGTCCTTGTTTTTCACTAATTCAATTAAGGCTGCTGCATTTTCCACAATGCTGCAGCTTGTACTTTGCCTCGGTGGAATTTGAGGAGTTATGCCACATTTGTGTCAGAGTGGGCAAAAACACTCATTCCAGCTTGTAAACTTGTATTTAAAGGGAATTTCTGTGGGTTTTGATATCTCTCAAGAGGTGTCACCAGCTGTGCAGGTGTGTTGTCGCAACTGGTAAATTTTGCGTGGGATCCCCTGATGCTAGCAGTCCAAGATAACAAAAACAAAGAAAGTTATTGTAATACTAATGCAATAAAGGTAGTGAATGAAATTTTTATTTTGGTGTCATGCACACGCATGTGCCCAACCCACATGGGCTTACAAGACACCATTACACACACATGCTGGACTGGATATATTTACAATTTCCATGTATACATATGCATACATACACAGTGATATCACAGCACAGCTCATCAAAGAAAAATTACAAAAGAAGAGCAAACAAAAATTTCCCACACACTGTAGTCATTGAGCATATAACCCATCCTGCCTTCTCTTCCAGGCTTTTGAAACAAAATTAGCTAACTTGAAAACCCCAAAACTAAGCGTACAGTAGAATACCCAAGGTTATATCATCTAATCATATGCCTAAGTTTGCTTCTTTAATTTGTAAAGCCAAATCATTAACATAAATTGTAAAAAATGTAGGAGACAGAACATCACCTTGTTTAACTCCAAAGGAAGTACAAAACAAATCAGTGAACATATTATTTATGTCAATACAAGCAACTGGGCAGTTATAAAGTGATTTAAGTGCTTTATAGAATCTACTGTCCACCCCTGCTTTTATAAGTTTAAAGGCAAGTAAGTCTCTCTGAACCCAACCAAAGGCCTTTTGAAAATCAACAAAGCAAACAAAAGTTGATTTACCTTCTTCAATTCTTGTCCATACAATAGTTGATAATGAATGTATATGATCAATGCAAGCTCAGTTTTAGTAGTTTAGGTAGTTTAAGAGAGTGGTAAGGTGCAGTCAGTGGTATGGATTAAATTCATTCGAGTTTGGGCATTTTCAGACCTGTGGATCGTTTGCTCTGGTCTGAATCAGGGGTTAAATTGCTAAAATGATGCATTTATCTAATGGTTTGGTTTAGATTCACATGGGATCAAATGCAATCCAAAAAAAAAAAAAAAAAAANAAAAAAAAAAAAAAAAAAAAGTCGTATGAACACTGGTATTTCTGCTCATTGATCAGAAATGGCAAAATGAAACAAAACAAAAATAGGAAAAGCTTTACCATGCCGGGATAAATAACATGAAACAAAGATAGAATGGGCATACTTTCCTAGCCATAGTCACATACCGTATAACATGCTAACCTTTAACACAGCATATCTGAAGAAGGGTTATGTAAGATTGATGTGTTGTGATCTTTTTGACCTGAACTGGACCAAACCATGTACATGTGAAAATGGCCTGAGCCTTGACTTAGATTAAAGCTGCAAAGTTGCTGACTTGAAACTTGACTTCATGTAATCAAAAAGTACTTCGCTAACTCCGACTCTGATTGGTCAAAGCTAGTGAAACAGCAACAGCGAGCTTCAAAACTTCTGAACTATAAAAACTATTCAAAGCTGTGGACAGACAAGGACCTGGAATTTTTCTGACTACTTATGCAGATGTGAAGATCCAGAGAGACTTTGGCTCAGATTCATAAACCGTAGCCATAGTTACCGCATCGCTATGTGCAAGTTTCATGGTGCAACTACTTTCTCTCATTCATAAACTCCTGTTAGCGACATATTTTAGCATTAGCCTTGAAAGAGGCGTTACTGTGATATTTCCTTATTTACATGTGGCAGTAGCTATTCATAAAACAAACACACACGCTAAAATTAAGACCTGCTTCAGTCCGGTGGTAAATTTCAGCGGTATTTAAAACTTTATTTGCCTCACATGTGTTAGTGATCAATAACTTTGATAGGTAAACTCTCTCAGTGGATCAGTCACTTTTTAAAGAGTGAGTTTTGATCTGATCTCACACACTCTGCTTCAGTGCTGTGCGTCTCTCTTTCCCTCACGCACACATACACACACAGACCCCACAGTGTGATTAATACACACTATGGAGGTTAAAATGCATTTTCCTGTTATTTTAGTGTCAGTCTGTTAAAACGAGGAGCTCTAAAGCAGAATGTCTGTTTCCTTTAAAACCAGATGAATCAGGATAAATGGTGGCTGGTAAATATGCAGCAGCTCATTAACACACTGATCTTCATCGGCTTTTACCTGACACACCTCACAGCCTTCATGTGACAGCGCTGCTCTGATTATCACAGGAGAAGTTTTATGAATGAGCTTCAATTATCACAGCGTGCATTAAGGCAACACTACACTCCTTATCGCCATTTTTTGTTTCTTTTTATGAATCTAGGTCTTTGAGTCAGTACTTGAAGCAGAAATGCAATATGACCATTGACCTCACTGAAGCGCCACATAGTTCCTACTTTGGATAGTACCTGGTAAAGTTATTAACTTTAAGTCCAAAAGTTTAATTCTCAACTATGAGTACATTCACTTTTTATACTTGATTATATTTTAATGCTAATTGTTAAGAATTTTACAAGAGAGCTTCGGCTGGGTCAGAAACCATTGGCATTGTGGGCATTTATGAGATAGGGAGCCAAAAAAAAAACTAGCCTTCGTTTTACTTATAAAAAAAAAAAAAAAAAAAAGAATGCATGACTTTTATTTTTAACAAAGTGGGGTTTATTTTCATTTTTTTTTCCATTGGTGTTGCTGCTTTTCCTTAAATAAAGAGTTTCAGGCTGCATTTCATGAACAGCACAGCTATAAATATGTTATCAGAGTGAGACCCTTCAACTCAGCCAAGTGTGTGTATCTGTGATGCATTCAATGCCATCTGTTGAAAGTCAGGTACAAATAACTGCTCCCAATCTCATACTAAGCTATTCAATGCGTTTTTATTATGAATTGTAATGTCTCTGGCATTTTCATGTAAAAATAAGGATCAAGACTGAGCAACAAAACAAAGTCTAACATATTGTGCTGAAACGTTTGTTATTGCAAATGGCTGCTATTTTACAGAGGAAGATTCATTGAAAACCATGTTGCAGTATCAGAAAATGACTTACTGTACCACATTTCTGCAGCACTAAAATCAATTGTTATAGCTGGAAAACATAAAGCTACGCAATTAGCCTTTAACTTACAAAAGACATAAAACGGGGTTATGTCAAGAAATCTTCCATTTACTCATTCAGTGAAGCATCAATCAGACAACAATGACTCTTTTAGGATCTTGACATCCTGTACAGGAGACCTAAAGCCTGTAAAACCTGCCTTCTTTAAAGGACAATACTGGTTGTTTTGCATGTTTTAGCCCAATAATGACTCATGTTACATTCCTGCCAACCAGTTTCCAAAACCTAAAGCCATATTTTATTTTTTGAGTTATTTTATCAAATCCCATCATCTTCAAAATGAAATGTTGAGGTGATACACCCGCCTTAAATGTTTTACCTGCTACCACATACGCGCAATTTTGAAGACACATTCATTGTAATTTCTCAGTAAAAGCTGTATTTTCTCCTGAGACTATATTCTCTGGTGGAGGATACATTTTCTTCTGTGCAGCTCCGTGTCGGATCAGTTAAATTAACTTAACTTCCACAAAAAATTTGATAGACGTCACATTAGCTGCGATGGATTACCTATCTCAAGCATGTTTCAGGTCCCTGCAAATTGATTTATATGGCATACTGAAATAAACTGAAACAACTGGCTGTCTGGAAAGTAGGAAAAATAGCAGTAATGCAACATGTATGCAGGTAGTACCATATATACTCTAGTATAAGCTTTTTTTAATTTTATTTTGTTAAACAAATTTCACAAAGCAAATCGGGGGGTCGGCTTATACATGACTAATTCAAATCAGATCCCAGACAATGAAATTTCCAGTGGTAGAAATACTACCTATTACCACTACCATGTAAAATAGTTTAAATCATACCTTAGAATGATATATTTCCTGACTAAACATCTTATTCAGCATATTTTGCAGCGGCCAGTAAGCCGTGATTCGTCAGTTACGGTAATCAGCTGCTGAAATAAATATGTTTACCAGCACGTGGATTATTTTCAGAAAATCACAGGAATACTATGACAACACCCAGAAAAACATGTAATTTGCTAAACAAATAAATTGATGGAACAACATCAGGGGGTCGGCTTATATACGGGTTTCTTTAAAAATCTAAATTTGCAGGTCAAAATCGGGGAACGACTTACAGTTGACTATAATACGGTATTTATTGGGCCAAAACATACAGAATCACCGATACGCTTCTTTACGTGTGAACTGTCACAGTTGGTTTAGTATTCCACATCTCTACCACTGACAGCTGAAAGTTGGTATACTTGGCTCCTGAATGTCACTTGTGATGTCCTCGCCTTCAGAGTGGTATCAGCAGAAGGCAACATGTGCAGAGGGGACCATCTGGCCTGGCTGAGTGGGAGCCGTCAACTGTGGCTCAGGCCAAGTGACCTTGGCAGAGACCAGACCTGGAAGAGCAGAGATGGCACTAATATAACACTCAGCCCTGAAGGCTGGTAACTTGGACAAGCAAACATTTTAACCAGGAGAAGACTTGTGTTCTAAAAACAGGAGTAAAGGTTCAATTACAGAAATCTCTACAAGGACAAAATGGACGAAAAACACTCTTTCTCCACTAAAAGCAACAACAAATTCAACAAGAAAAAGGTTTTTTTCAGAGCCACTGCCTGTTTATCTACACAACAAAATCATACAGCTGCTCTGGATGTGAATTATAACTGCCTTTAATGTACTATTCTATTGGAGGTTTATTTATAAAATTAAACATTTTATCTCCTTCTCAAATAATGTCAGAAATGGGTGTTTATAATTTTCAATGTCCAGAGAGTTCCTAAAGTCAGTGTATTCTTGCTAAGCAGGAAGTCAGGATCAGGGTGACTACAGAAATGAGATTACTTTGAAGGTAGCCTGATTTCAAGTCTTTAATCAGTTTTAAGTTAATATCTCAAGGCTTAAATCTGGCCTTCCATATGCTCTGCATTATTTTTTTGTCAGCAAACGGTCCATGACTTTGACCTGCTTACTATGAATGTAGATAGCCAAAAGTCCTGAGGAGGCTCTGGTTTTTGTAGAGCGCTCCCATTCAGAGAACGTGGAGTCGAGGTGACATTTCTCGAACAGTTTCAAACCGAAAGAACATCCCAACCCTGCAGAATCATTTCTCAGAGCAAACAATTTACCGTTGTCTGCTGGACCCAGTCAACTTGAACGATCCTTGTGATTCCCTGAAGGAAACGTCGGAGCTGAAATAGAGCATTGTATTTCATGGAGTGTGTCCTAATGACTGATGACATTTTCACAGCTACCTCCAACGACGACCTCTACAAAATGTCGTACTCTACTTAAATGCTAAAATCTTGCCTCATCACGAATGAGTGCTTTCACCTACAGCATGTCTGAATGTTATACGTGAGCAAATGCCTCAATGTGGCAAGACGTTACTCATATGCAAAACAAAAAATAAACTAATTCATTTAGCACGAGTCCAGTACAGCATTCATTTGTTTCAGAAAAAGTAGTTCAAATTACGAATAGATACTGGATTTTTGATGCAGATTCAAATATAGATATTTGAGAGGAAGGAATACTGTATAATGTTACATCTGCTGGTATTTTTGTTTTAAAATCACAACCTCTTTTTTTTTTTTTTTTTNTTTTTTTTTTTTTTTTTTAACAAGCATCCCTCATATTTGTATATTGAATAGTTAACTACCAGGACATGACATGTTACATTTCAACAAAAGTTAGATATCAAAGATGATAGTAAATTTTGAACGGTAACAAACAAAATGAACTTGAATTTACAGATGTATTTATAAGGGTTAAATATGCAGAAAAATGTAGCTCATAAAACACTATGTGCTGCAGTGGCTTTTTGCAAATGTTAAAGGACCATACCATCCATTTTGCATGTTTGAGCCAAATATACTCAATTTTCATACATGTAAGGTTATTTCCTAAAGGATAAAACTGTATTTCAGAGGATAAAACTATATTTCAGCTTTCCTGATATTTTGCAAAACCTCTTAATCTTTCAAAATCAAATATTCAAGTGATACACCCACCTTAAAAATCCATGTTTCTCCTGCTAATAGTTACACAGCCTTATGAAGTCATGGTCCTTTAAATTTTTCCATAAACACAGGTCTTCTTTTGGGACTATATTCGCCGGTGGAGGCATACATTCACTCCACAGTTTTTATTGAGCTTAAATGCTGAAATTACATAATTTCTAAAAAAAAAAAACCTGAATACACGTCTTGTTGGTGATGATGGATTACCTATCCCAAGAACGTTTCAAGTATCAACAAGTTGATTTTAATAGCAGAATGAACTGAAACAAATGGAGGTCTGGAAGGTAGGAAAAAAATTTTTAATTCACCGTTCCAGTAGTATGTTTTGGGAAATGATTGTCAGTAAAGTTACATGTATGAAAATTGAATATATTAGACTCAAACATGCAAAACAGTGGTATGGTCCTTTAAAGTAAAATTTTCACAAATACTAAGATCTGTGATCAGTACTTATTGATTTATATTGGCCTTCTGATGTATCAGTCTTGCTCTAATATAGATTAATAAATAATCACACCTGAATGTAATGTATGTTCTAAACTTTTTTTCAAAAATGTTAAGCATATTGTGGGTGATATACCAGATGCTATGGGTATGTGTTGTTATAGCAACATGTGAAATAAATGACGCACCTAAACAGTTCAAAGTTGAGTAGCAGAAGTGCAACAGAGGAGAAAGTATAATAGAAAATGATAAGGGCCAAGCCTTGGAACTGCCTGTATTCAAAAGTGAGAAAAAAACATGTTTTCCCAATCTAAAGGATTGTGTGAAAGAGAAATCTCAGATGACTGTGTCTCTGGTCTTTTGTTTATCCTGTATCCAATCAGGTAGTTTCACAAAATCAAGGTCTGTTTCAATAGAGGCCCGAGAACAAAGAAAACATTAACCTCCAGCGCTTGAATCCAGCTTCTACGACCAGAATCCATGAAACAGTGACAGTAACAAATATGACAGCGCTAAAATAAACATGTCAGACAGCCAACCTTCAAGTGAAATGAATGAACGGAGACAATTGCAATAGAGATGAAAGACGTCTGATATTAAAGCTCAGAGGGAACAAGAAGAGCTGCCTGCAGTTCATTCCAGGTGTCTGAATGCAGCAATGCAAAAATTTATACGTACAGCTCTTTAGGAAAATCCAAGGTTAAGTAAGCTTCAGACAACATGCCACAGAGATTTAAATTAGATCTGTGACGTAGTTTAAAAGCTTTGACAATAGATTTTTATAAGTAAATATCATGAGATGTCCCATATTCTATCAATTCAACTTTGTGAAAGAAAAATGTATAAGAAATTTAACAGCGGATGGAACGATAGTTTTGCAATTTTTAAACCCAACTATTTCTGCAATTTT
The DNA here is from genome assembly GCA_014773175.1 of Lucifuga dentata. Classification (NCBI taxonomy): domain Eukaryota; kingdom Metazoa; phylum Chordata; class Actinopteri; order Ophidiiformes; family Bythitidae; genus Lucifuga; species Lucifuga dentata. Next base: position 87,636 of record VXCM01002864.1, on the reverse strand, counting down.
CGGTTAAATGCTAAATTGCCAAATTTATAAATATATGTAAGTATATATAAGAAATATGAACATCATATAAAGATTGAATGATGGTATAGCCAAAGATGCAGGAAGATAAGATGGAGGATATATTCTATACCATTGCTTTTGGGAATATGACTGGCAGGACAAAGCATCAAGTAAGAGACAATGGCTGACCAGACTTCAGGAATACCAGCAGTTTTCCCTCAAAAAAAAAAAAAAAAAAAAAAAAAAAACACAGGCTGACTACTGGCCAAAAACTATGGATTTCTGCTCCTAATGCATCTGGATGGGAGAGCTTCCAAAACTGAAATAACTCAGTTGTTTTCATATGTCCTTGTCTGACCAACATGATAATGTAGCAGTTAAAGAATCTGTCTTACAAGCAGGAGAGGAGAAGTTCACCCAGCCCAGGTTAAAGCCTGGCAGGAGCAGAAGATCGCATCGAAAACTATCTATCAGCATATTTTTATTTAACCAGGAAGTCCACTTGAGATTCAGAATATCTTTTGTGGGGGAGAACTGGCTGAGACAGCGGTGTATAAAAAGTTGCATAAATAACATAACAATAAAGCATTATGACATGATAGAATTACATGTATGATTTAAAAAAATGGACCTTGAAAACACAAATAAAAATCAAGTTGAAGGAAATTCCATAACAACAAACTAAGAAGAAGAGGAGCAAGACCTGACGGAGCACAATATCTCTTACAATCCACATAAAATCAGACAGCTACATAAGACACTTCATTTTTAGGTCTTTTTTGGAGACAATTCCAGCTGTCAGCCATTAGTTATTCCCAAACAGCATAAACTGCATATTAAAATGGTGTCGTCAACATATATGGTAAAACACAGTGGACCTGATTACAGGAAGTCCCCGACTTACAAATGTCCGACTTACGAACAATCCGTACTTACGAACCGACCGCCATAAAGCCTATTAAATTAAAAATTCAAGTTACATACAATGATTCATAATAATGAACAGTGCACTACTTTACAATGCACATCAGAACATTGCACATCGTCAGCGGTGCGCCACTGCACCACCACTGCATAATTATTATTATTACTATATTGTACCCGACTATTATATTTACGATGTTTTAGGATATCTGGAAGTGTTTCTTTAGTGTTTCTTATGCATAGAAAGGTAAAATATATGCGCTAGATATGCACCTTACATAACTGTTCCGACTTACATACAAATTCAACTTACGAACAGCCGTGGGAATGGAACTCGTTCATAACCCAGGGACTGCCTGTATATATATAGATATAGATATATATATCTATATCTATATCTAGATATATATAGATATATATATAGATATAGATATAGATATAGATATATGCAGTTATGAAACTTCTTGTAATATATATATTACATATACATATGTATATGTAATATATATATTACAAGTTTCATCTCCTCTATACAATACACTATACATAAACACTCTATACAAAAAACTGACTGACAACTACTGAGAATCACTGATGTTAAGATGCATAAATCACTAGGTTGTAGCTGAGTTTAGTTTCTTCCTGGTTCACGCCAAGAACATATATAAAGTGACTTGGGAAACATGGAATCACAGGATATGATATCTGACTAGAGATGACAGGGAAAATCCAGCTGTGATCCCCTCCTCACTCTGACATGCAGGAAGCAAATGAACTTCCAGACTGTTGTTGATGATGTTGCTCCGTGTGGAGGAAGCAGTTCTGCCGTACAGAACTCGTTATCTCCACATAACTATGCAGACATGCAGCACCATCTGTGCTGTGGAAGTCTGCATCTGCATTTCCAAAAAAGGACAAAATCCTCACAGTATGTGTCCCAGTGATGACCGCAGAATGCAAACAGATGACAGCCGCCAATTTGTTTGAATCCAAGCATACGGCATTCAACACAGTATATAATAGTTTTACTAAGCAGAATTCATATTTCATAATAATAATAATAATAATAATAATAATAATAATAATACATTTTACTTATAGAGTGCTTTTCTAGACACTCAAAGACGCTTTACAGAGAAATAAGATGTTAAAAAGCAAGTAATAAAAAGACATCACGCCAAAAAAACCCCAAAAGGGCAAAGATAGAGAGTGACGACAATAATAAACTAATAGGCTAAAACACGAAGTTAAAGGACCATACCACCCATTTTGCATGTTTGAGCCTAATATGCTCAATTTTCATACACGTAATGTTACTGACAATCATTTCCCAAAGCATACTACTAGAATGGTGAATTAAAAATGTTTTTCCTACTTCCAGACCTCCATTGGTTTCAGTTCATTCTTCTATTAAAATCAACTTGTTGATACTTGAAACATTCTTGGGATAGGTAATCCATCATCACCAACAAGACGTGTATTCAGGTTTTTCTCTTTTTTTTTTTTAGAAGTTATGTAATTTTAATGTTTAAGTGCAATAAAAAGCGTGGAGTGAATGTATGTCTCCACTGGGAAATATAGTCCTAAAAGAAGACCTGAGTTTATCAAAAAATTTAAATGACAGTGACTTCATAAGGCTGCGTAACTATTAGCAGGAGAAACATCGTATTTAAGGTGGGTGTGTCACTTGAATATTTAATTTTCAAACATTAAGAGGTTTTGCAAAATATCAGGAAAGCTGAAATACAGTTTTATCCTTTGGAAAATGATTGTCAGTAACATAACATGTATGAAAATTGAATATATTAGGCTCAAACATGCAAAATGGGTGGTTTGGTCCTTTAAGACATAATAAAATATTAGGTAATGTATTATAGCAACACATTAATCTTTAAAAGCAGCTTTAAAATGATGTGTTTTTAGTGAGTTTTTGAATATGGTCAGAGAGAAGGAGTCACAGAATGCCCTGTCTCCTCAGATTTTGTTTATAAAGTGTTGACAACAAAAAAAAAAAAAAAAAAAAATCCATCAATCTGCCGCAATACCTGATGACAGATCCTGACATTTTAACGCGACCCGTTCACAGTAGCAGCATAGTGCTGGTCACCTCTGCAAGCGTAGCCTACACCCTTAGTTCAGAGACATTTAAGGAAGAGAAGCTCATCCATAAAGACAGCTGTCTAACCTACAATTAGCGTGTGTGTGTGTGTGTGTGTGTGTGTGTGTATGTGTCAAGGTCGTTTACATATCTCCGTCAGAATGCGAAACAGTGGTGGCCCCTCTGCCTTAAAAAGTCATTAACTTCACAGAGGATGCAATTACAATGGATCAGTTTTGCTTTGGCCTCTGACAGCGTGTCTGCTGGTCCTCCATGGTCTAAGATAGATCTGACTGGGAGGCTAATGGGTCCAGCAGCTTTCCGATCACTCCTACTCAGTCAAGTGTTTACAACAGGGATCCCACAGGGTCTGCCAGCATTTGTTTGGCTCTTTATCTTAATCAAAAGGTTAATGTAGTGGTATTTAAACAACGGCGGCGACAAACGGAATACATGTTAAGTGCCTGAAACGCTTCTGTACCACAACGAGGTGAAATAAATTCATCTAGACAGATGAAATTAAATTTGCGTTTAAAAAGAAATTAGTGTCTAGAGAGTATGTTATTGTTGCTTATGTTTTTATTGTAAAGCAAAGCAGCTGCTGAAAGGCTGAAGTTTTACGTTTACTGTTGTTCAGTTGTGAACTTTTTCTTGGTGTGATCACTTTTCACTACGATCACTCTTTAACCGTCTGTCTAAACTGGGACTTCTAAGTAAACCAGTTCCTTACTCTGTAGGGAGACTTCACGAGTCAACCCAGTTTCCCAAGAATTATATCAGATGTAGATATTTGCTGCATTTTTGCATATATTTGATTCACATCTATTCATAATGTTTGTTCCACAACAGGAAGTGGGGGGACATTCTCAGAGGTGGAAAATAATAAAGTGTATTCACTCAAGTAATGTACTTAACAACCATAAGAGATGGGATATATATATATACACACAGTATATGTACACATAGAGACAGAGAGAGAGAGAGAGAGAGAGAGAGGTCTGAGACCTGAGACCACTGTGAAAATGCTTCTATTTTACATTATTTTTGAAGTTAATACAAGATTTTTCATTACAAATTTTAATATCATCTTAACAATTAGAGTGAAAAGTTGAATCTTTGAAAAATGTCCATGAATATCAGAATATCTTAGTATTTGGTATGAATGTCAGAATATCTTAGTATTTGATATGCCCCTCTTTAGCTTTAATGACAGCATCACTCCAGCTAGCATGGACTCCACAAGTTTGTGCAAAATCTGATGAGCCAAATTATCCCAGCATGATGTGGCAATGTACCAAATGATTATTTCCAGATTTACATGGAAAACATCACAGATTTTTGATGTGGTCTCAGACTTTTGGACCCNGATTATTTCCAGATTTACATGGAAAACATCACAGATTTTTGATGTGGTCTCAGACTTTTGGACCCCATCCTGTGTATGCATATGTATACATAGCATATTCTGGGTCTGCCCCGTGGTCTCCCAGTCGGACGTGCCCACAATGCATCCCCTGGTAGGCATTCAGGCTGTATCCTGACTAGATGCTGAAACTGCCCTAACTGGCATCTTCCAGTACGCAGCGTTTGGACTCTGTGCTCCTCCTGATGTCTGAGCTTCTAATGTTCACCTTGATCCTGAGGCTGGTCTCACATCAGTGGTCTTTGCACCACAGAGAGCGATCTACATGAGGCTCAGCTTGCTGCCTACATTCCTAATGCCCTGCACGAGTGTGGAATGGAGTGCTGCCATAGCAACATGCATCATCGAGAAGCATCCAGGGGTAGACACAGCCAATATGATCGTACATTATGTGCTAATTTACAGTTCACTAATCTGGTAGCCCTGTGTGATTGCTGACAATTCACTATGTAATCGTCTTTTCACCCAGAACCATGACACGATTTAAAAGGTGCCCTGTACAACTCAGGAAAGATGATCAGCTTCTACATTGCTGGGTTCTGCTTAGGTTATATACAAGTATTCTCTCATTGGCTGTGTATTTGGAAAGGTCAGTGCAGACAGGTTAAAGTTGAATTTGGTTGAACTCGAGCGCAAAGCGGAGAATCTGACCAGGTTGAGAGTCACAGCAAAGCTCCAAATACATAATAATGCAACGCTCAGCTCAGCACAATGCTCACCATTTCTCGTTTGAAACAGGCTGAAAGTGAATCCTGATACCATTTGGAGGAAAGTCATATGGCCATAACCGTGATCTCGTTTAGATCACCCAGTAGACATGGAAAGTTTGACTCATTTACAAGAATCGGATCAGTCCAATCGTCCTGAGAAGACCTGTCTAAGCCTCTTGGTGAGTGTGAGCTGCCCCCCCTTGTGGACGCTCATGTACGCTACATCAAATGCCACTTTAGCAGTCTTTGCGCCCACACAAACTACATTGCTGAGCCAAACAGACATTAGTTTTATGGTTAGAGTGAGAATATATTGATTAATCTCAAAGACGGGATGTTGTGAAAGAAAAGGTATATAAATATAGTGAATCTCATGCATTTATACCACAAACCAGAATGAACTGGAAGTATATGGTTCAGTTACAGCTGTGACCCAGATCACCGATTCATGGACTAAGAATTGAATCTTTGTATCGATGAGTCGGTGAACCGGCCAAGCCTATCACCCAGAGTTCATGACCACAGGTGAAGGTCGAAACACAGATGGACCAGATGTAGATCTTACTTCACAAGCATCAGATACAGACCCATCATCGCTGCAGAACCACAAAAAAATGGATTTTGTCAATGCAAAATAATTATATAGAAACAAATTATTAGGACAAGAGGTTGCAGAGGTGTTTTAATTCCTAAAACTCTAAGAATGCTTGAAACTGAAGTCACTGAGGGAAGGAGTTTGTTTGGTGGAAGTGACTTGGACTGTCTTTTTGTCACCTTGGAGCCGTGATGTCAGTGACTTCACCGTGTGCATAACAATCCCTGATCCCACTTCTGCAATGTCACACAACAAGCACAATCTCTACCTCTTGTCCTTTGGCCTTCGTGGATTTGTCATCTATTGTGTTGACAATGCAAGGATTTCTGGCATATAGAATGATGGATTTGTGTAATCCTTTTACAATTGCTTATTTGCATAGTTCCTGTTCTGGCTGACAACATTAATCATCATATGCAGAGCTCTGAGGATGAATGTCTTTTCTTTATCATCTGTGTTGCTTAATTGCCTTAAAGAGACATCTCTTAAACTATATTATTAGAATTGTAATTCATCTTCATCCAAATTATCATCACCTGGTCCTCTAGGTAAACCAGAAAAAAATACAACAAAGAAACAAATCCACAATTCATGACTGCAGTTTAAGAGGAGCCATTTTATTAGTATTTCAATTCCCTTACAGCCAGACAGACAAATGAACTGCGTTCTCGGATATTAAATTAATAATTTGACTGGCTATGGGCTGCTGTGCAGGGCAAGCTCTGCTGTCACGCTGAAAATGTAATTTATGCTGTGCAAATGAAGAGGAATTACCATAGCATAACTCTAACACCCAACACTGCAAAGAACATGCCACATTCACGGTCGCCACACTGTTTATTTATTTATTTATTTATTTATTACAGGGACAGTGTACATTAATAAACATTTCTGTAAATGTACCAGAGTTAGCCAGCGGCTAATTTTCATCTGTAGTCCCTGGCCAGATGTTCAAAGCATCCTGTTTCAAAAAGTAAACAAAAACAAACAAACAACAACATATAAATAAACATCATAATTCTCAACACATTCCAAAAAACAACAACAAAAAAAAAAAAAAAAANAAAAAAAAAAAAAAAACACAACTGAAATTAGTTAAATGAATTAAAGTTATATGTTAGTCCATAATAATTCATGTTTGAAGAATGGCCAGGAACCCGATGCAACAGAATGTTTTCTCTGCTCTGGATGATGTTAATTTTTAATGTAAGTTTGTTTATGTAAACATAATATCTGAGTCTGCGTTGTGTTGGTGGTGGATAAAATTAGAATTTCACTCCATGTGCACAGCGGTGCTGCAGCAGAAGTGGATCGATGTGTTTTTCCTTACATTACATTCAAAATAAATCTCCTAAATGAAAATAAGAAAATGGGGAAATCTGTTTAAGTAAGGACCAATACAATAAACACTTTAGATGGACATGTGCAGGCAGAACAGAATAAAATTACATCATTAAAGGGTTGATTATGATCAAATATCTCCTGCAGGAGAACATGGGAAAAGGGGAGGGGCCACAGGAAAAAGAACAGATTGCAGGAGATGTAGCTCAGATTTAGCTGTGCAGACATCATCATCAGATAATGCTAATGTTTGAGAAAGATTTTGTGTAAGTATAAACCTACAGGAAGCTGAATAATGATCTGTTTCTGATTGCTGGGGACCTGAAAATGTGATAGAATTATGATTAAATAAAACACGTTAGATCAGGATATTTACAGGTGACATGCCTCAGACTTGAATAAGAATATATTATCGTGAATTATCATGTGTCAGCGGCCACCCAATAGTGAACACAGAAAAACACACACCGGGATGAAGTGTGTTAGCAAGCAGTCGCCACCAGCTTGATCAACGCCTCCTGCCATGTGTCCTCACAAGAAACAACACTTCATGACAAATGACATCAATACACACACAAGCCGATGCCGCAGACTTTTCTAACGGAGGCACTTGGATTTCAGTAAAAGTCCTGTCGGGCTCCAGCTTTGCATCCATGCATCTCTTTGAAGAGAAAAATGACTCCCAGGAGACCCCGGGAGGGACACGGGTGTCAAACTACACACTTAGAATGAATAATGGAGGAACAGGCCCATAAATGCCTCTGCTGACCTTTAGGTATTCATACACAACGTGCATAGCAAAGACGAGGAACAACATGCCAGCATTAATTGCTCCAAAGCAGACATTATTTTTCGTGTGTCGGCAAAACCAGGAGAAAATATGAAACAAGTGTCGGATGATAAATACAAATGAGGAGGAAAGGGCGTTTTGGGTCAGGCGGAAGCTGAAAGGAAGGTGGGTGAAGAATGGGAAAAAAAGTGAGGATTGTAACGTGTGGTAAAGCTGTCGGTGGGTGACGCCTTCAGGTTCGCTTGCTGGCTTGTTCTCAATCTGACAAGGTTAGCTTGCATTGCCTTCCCAAAAACGTCTTTTTTTTCTTTAGATTTCTGCTGTGCAGATGAAACAGCTTATATAAATCCTGCATGCGGCCCTTTTTTGTTTTCTCTCCAGCTGTCACGGGGGAATGGATTGATGGCGCATTACCTTTGATTCTCCAGCTCTCTGTCATTTTCATGTCAGAGATCAAAACCGAGACGGGTCGCAACAATGACAGTGATCTGCTCTGACCTATCAGACGCTTCAAAGTGTCTGAAGAGGCCCCATGCATGCACACACACACACACACACACACACACTCANCGCTTCAAAGTGTCTGAAGAGGCCCCATGCATGCACACACACACACACACACACACACACTCAGACATCCAGTTGACCCAGTTCTCCTTCGCTCTGTGGCAAACGTGGTGACAGTGTAATTCATTCTGAGGCTGAAATCCTTTCTTGATCGATGGAGCCATCAGCTGCTCTAACGGTCAGCTTCACTGCAGCAGCATCTGCCCCCACCGTCTATAATGTGGCTACTTTGTGCTGCACTAATTGGCACCTTCCAGTTCATAAATCACTTAAAAATCTCTCGCCGCACCATTTTCTCAGTTTTCCTTGGTGCGTTGAGAATGACCTGAACCTTCTCATTAGAGAGGACAGACTTTCAGTAAACTCTCTGCTTCTGACTGAGGAAGACTTTGCTTATTAGAGAAAAGGCCTGATAAATTTGGGCAATTAACCCTCTGGAGTCTAAAGTTATCTTTGTAATTCTACTCTTACTGAATTTGACTTTTAGTGGCACCTAAAACACTTTTTTTTTTTTTAGGAAAAACTTGATATTTCTGCCAAGTCAAGAAACAGCAACCAAAAAAAAAAAGGCCAGAAAAATGGCAGAAACACGGAAAGACTCCATTGAACAAAGATGAAGAAGGTCAAACTACAGTGCAGAAATGTTTTTTTTTTTTCATATATTTTCATAGTAGAGTCATTTTAGATTTTTTTCCCCTGTTCTTTATTAATTTATTTTTTTTTACTGTCTGAGACATTTATTTTCTAGAACATTTCAGAATCAAGCATTCATTTTAAAAATTCTAAATTTCTAAGAATAGGTTAAAATGGGTTTTAATCACATATTTATTTATTTTTTTAATTATTATTATTATTTTTTTTACAGGATAAGGTAATGACATTAAACTGCAAAACTGACTTTAGAATACGGGAGGAAACGACGGGAGAATATTTTTAGGATCAGTTTCCGCACTCTGTCTCTCTGTTGTCTCCTGATTTCAAGATGATTTGCGATTATAACCAGAAAATGAATGCTATTCTCTGACAAACAGAAACAGAATCAGAGCGATGAAAACATTCCTCTCGCTGCCCTGGAAGAAGAGAAAGTAAAGGAGTTAAGTTATTACAGTGCTGCAGCAGACTGAGATAATTCATTAAATCAACATAGCTGGCATCGTCTCAGCCTCTGAATGTAAATGAGGAGGGCTACAGAGAGCCTTTAGAAGCAATAAGCCAATGCATGAGTGACCCCATCTTTAACTCTGACACCCTAACATCATTTCTAACTCCTAATGGAAAAACATCAATGGCATATGAAAAGCCTGACATCATCATAAAACTGCAATAACTTTATTTTTTTAATTACATGTGCATTCTGCCGAGGACCTCATCTCCGCAGATGATAATTTCATTGGGTTTGTCTTTTAATTACCTTCCTCCCACAGTGGCTTCAGATGATTCGCCCAGAGGGGCCCTCTGACTGTTAGAGTGGGCTAAGCATTATTTCATTAGTTGTGATAATATTTCTTCAGCCACTGAAATTTATGGATGGTGAGACTCCACGCAGCAGGGTGGAATTAGACTGGGTGGGCTGCTGGTGACAGATTCCTTTTCATAGTAAATAATAAGCTCATTAAGTGGTGAAAATGTTTTTTAAAGCTATTATCTGCCCCATTTCACTTTAATTAGCTAAATGTGTGTGAGACCTGCATGCACGCCTCACACCAGATTTAGTTTTGTTGTTAAATGACTACAGAATGTTGAGTGAAGTTAATCCAACGTAGCGAAGACGCCGGTGGTCTGACAGCTGAAATATTTTCATCCTGGAGAAACTGAGAGACGCAGAGGTTCGAGTCTGAGACAAACAGGTTCCTGCCATCAACATTTACAAGATACAGCTGAAAAATGTATTCATGGTCATATAATTAGAATATGGCTGCATACAATCATCTTTTCCTCCAAGAAACCAATGAGAAAAGACAAAATATTCCTTCTCTGAAGTGAAAAGTCATTTCTGCCAAGAACGTAAACAAACAACAAAAGTCACAATCGTAGATTAAAGGACCATACCATCTATTTTGCATGTTTGAGTCTAATATTTTCAATTTTCATTCATACACGTTACATTACTGACAATCATTTCCCAAAGCATACTACTGGAATGGTGAATTAAAAATGTTTTTCCTACCTTCCAGACCTCCATTGGTTTCAGTTCATTCTGCTATTAAAATCAACTTGTTGATACTGTAAACGTTCTTGGGATAGGTAATCCATCATCACCAACAAGACGTGTATTCAGGTTTTTTTTTTTTTAGAAGTTTAGTTATTTTAGCATTTAAGCACAACAAGAGTGAATGTATGCCTCCACCGGGAAATATAGTCCCAAAAGAAGACGAAACATCAATTTTTTGAATATTTGATTTTGAAAGATTAAAAGATTTTGCAAAATACCAGGAAAGCTGAAATATGGTTTTATCCTTTGGGAAATGATTGTCAGTAACCTGTATGTAGAATTTATTCCTGGGATTTTTCTCAAGCTTTTACATTTAATTTTATTTTTTGTAGAATTAATATCTTGGGGGTTTTTTTGTTTGTTTTTTTAAAAGAATTTTCTCAAAGTGAGATCCTCTTGAAAACGAGATGCTGCATCTCAAGGGGCTTATCCCAAGAATAAACAAATTTGAACATACGCAAATCTAAAATTTTTGAAAAATTTGATGAAATATTGATCTTCATTCTGTCTTGTTTTACAGACTTTTGTTTTATTTATTTATTTTTTACTATAGCAGTTTTAGAAAAATCTTAAAAACATGTTTAATAATCTCTCTGGTATTTTTTTCTGTTTTAAGAAAATCAAACTTTCAGGACATGATTTTATTAAGATTTGTCATCCCATATATTTATCATCCTATAAAGTAAAGATTTTTTTTTACAGTGCAGATTTTTCATTGTAAATAAAAAATAAAATAAAATCCATTTAAACTAAAACTGCAAGAATGACTTTAGACTCCAGAGACTTTAAATAAATGTAACGATGATTCCTGTGCTGTGGAAATAATGAGGGTTTATTACACAAGCAAGTAGAAACAACAGCAACCAATTAGACCTAAAGTTGAAGCGTCCCGTGCTGCGGCCGCAGTGACGGCTGACCCCCGCTGGCCGATGCCTTCATGGGCGTCTCAGATTTGGCCTTACAGCTGTGAGCTGAATGTAATTAAGCCGGGTGTAATACTTTTCATGTGGTAATTTGCCCAGTTGGAGAGACGGCAGCCGATCCTGATGAGTCGTTCTGCTCCTCATCAGGGAGCTCCTAATGGGAGCTGCAGGGCCCCAAAGTTTCAATCATAAATTATTCAACTCATGTTCACAATTAGGAGAGTTAAGACCAGGCCTGTGCAGGTACAGTGCAGGTAAGTGTAAACAAGCAAAATCACCGGTATGGTGATCTTTTAATGTGCTTTTTGTTACATTTAAAGGACCATACCAACCATTTTGCATGGTTGAGCCTAATATATTCAATTTTCATACGTGTTACATTACTGACAATCATTTTCCAAAGGATAAAATCATATTTCAGCTTTCCTGATATTTTGCAAAATCTCTTAATCTTTCAAAATCAAATATTCAACTGATACACCCACCTTAAAAATCCATGTTTCTCCTGCTAATAGTTACACAGCCTTATGAAGTCACGGTCCTTTAAATTTTTCCATAAACGCAGGTCTTCTTTTGGGACTATATTCCC